>PVIY010061139.1:0-11348 GCA_004026745.1 Myrmecophaga tridactyla | reverse complement strand
GGAAATGACCCCTGAGCTGGCTGTGCAATCCCAGGAGTGCAGGAGTGTGGGAGGCACTTCCAGTGTTTTATGTGCAAGGAAAGTAAATGCATGTGTAGAGCTAAGATCCAGAGGTAGGAAGTTCAGAGAGTGTCTGGGGAATGGTAAAAAATCCCTCACCCCAAGTTGGAGCAGAAAGTTAAATTGGAAAGATGGTTTTATGCAAATTAATTTGATGAGTGCAGTCTTACATGACTTTGCTGAAAGAAGAACGGAGATGAGAACTGAAGAGTGTAGCATCTCATGAATGCCAATGCCCAGCACCCAGAAGCAAACCACAGTATTTTGGGGACTGGGGCTGAATTCACAAAACAGGGCTCCCCTGGAGAAATAATTCTTCCAGCCACTCTCCCAAATCAATTTGATGCCTTCCTACTTGGGTCTACATGAATGGTGGTGGGAGGCTTAAGTTTGTGTGCTTACTTTATAAACAGTCTGTGTGTGCGGGTGAACCCTGTGACAGATTAATTATATTACATAAATAAGACTAAACTTTAGGAAAGAACAAACTGAAACAAGGCCTTTTAACATGTAGCTCCAAATATACAATTGGCTCTGTTCAATCAATTAGGCACCTACAATGATGAGTAACAGCCAAATACCATAGATGTATGATGATAGCTAAGGTTAAGGAATACAACTGTGTAGGAACACCTCTGCACAATAGTTCTCCTGCCCTGTACTTTCCTGGGACCCAAGGCCTCCTTCTTGGCAGGGTTTTGTTCACCCAGAATGAATTGAGCCCCAATCTATGTCAGAAAGCAAGTACTCAGACCCTGGGTCCTTTTCATTTTTCCTCAGCAGAGGAATGCTATAAAAGGGGGTGGCATTTGCAAGCTCAGATTCAACAGACCCTGGAGGGTAGAAGCACAGAGAGGTAGCCTACCTAGAGGGCATACTTTGCAGCCTCCCTGGCCCACCCCTCATGAGCCTAACTGAGCTGATCCATCCACCTTTCCTTCCCACAGAATTTCTCAAGCACCCCTTCTAATAAGAAAATGCTTTACACCATTTTTCCCTTGTTTTCTTACTTGAATAGAATATACAAGGAACTTGAAAAGTGTAGAAAACTACAAGAAAAAAAGTTGTTCACAATCCCAGAATTCTGAAATTCCAGTTATTTTGGTGTGCATTGGGTAGAATTTTTAAAAATTCAATTAACAACTGGCATCAGAACATCGAACTTCCTCCCTGGGAGTAAATTCTCTTTCCATTTTTTAAAATAAAATAAACTGGCACATTTCCTGGATTCAGGGTATGATAATACCTTGTCTCTTGGTAGAAGAAGGAGAGAGATGGGTATGGGGGCATGGGGGCAAGGATGGGTGTTCTCTAGAAAAGGTATTCCGAGGAGGAAGGAAAGCTGCCTGATTCAGGGATAAGCATCTGTTGCACTTTGTGAAGAGATCATTTTGGCTTGCTGGGGAAGAGTGTTCATTTCAAATCCAGACCAACAGAAGTAGCTGTCTAGGAGTCTAAACTCAGTTGGTTATGGAAATCTCCAGGAATCTTGCAGCAGGTTTTTGGAGCTGATTGGCTATGGTGCAATGATATGGCTAAATCAACAATAAAATTTGAGGGGAGGGAAAATATCCAGCTGGGTCATCAATGTTTATGCTAGAAATTTATCACTGGGATCTTGTGTGTGTGTGTGTGTGTGTGTGTGTGTGTGTGTGTGTACATGCAGTCTTTATCATGTTAAAAACATTTTATACTTTATATTCTTGCCCATTTCCCCTCCTCATTAAAAACTATACATAAAAAACACTATATACATGCATATATAAATTTCTGTGCATATGAAACTTAAAATATTTTAAGGTATGATATTGCATCATTTGGATGAAATGTGGATTCCTAAAATTACATGTTAAGGATGTTACTATGGAAGGGAATTTTCAAGAAGACCACCCTGATTTTGTGTTTAGGGGACTGAGCATTCACTTCTAAAACATCCTCCCCAGTGCTGGCCTTCTGCTCCAGATGACTATCCAGGATTGCCCAGAAAAAATAGGTAACGGCTCTGTCACTGCCCCAGGCCTTCTTAGTGGCATGTTTCCATTTCCTGCATTACGTCGGGTACTCCCTGAACTAGGGAGAGCTTCTGATGTATCTTCTCAGCACAGCGACAAGCATAATTTGTGGTTCAGGACATGTTGTCAGATAAACACCTGTTTTGTGTCAATTTGCAGACATGCAAAGTAACTAGTTGTCAGGCACTTGCAACCCACTGCATTAAGCTTCCCCAGTTCTGAGGAGGCAGCATTCTACAATGATTATTACAGCTGCACAACAAACTGCTCAGGTGTGCTCTGAGGGATGTAAAAAGGCTTCTGATTCCTATAGCCAGGAAGTGGATCTAATAAATCCACTTCCTGGCTATAGGAATCAGACACCTGATGGGTTTTCTAAGGGTTTTCACACTTATTGCCCATCATTCTGTTTTCTGAAGCTGCAAGTGAGTATAGGAATTGGGAATAGGAGACTGGAGAAGTGTGGGACTAATTGAAGCTTCTCATAATAATAACATATTATATACTCATAATATGCTATTACTTTGCTGACTTTAAGGTAGGTGGAGACTTTTAAAATCACATTTCGATTGTCAAAAGAACTTAACACCACAAAAGAAAAATAGTGAGAACAAAAAGCTATTTCTTGCTATTTTAAATTTGAATGGTTGAAATCATATCCATGTGTCATGGTCAGGTTCATGTGTCAATTTGGCCAGTGGTGGTTCCCGGTCGTATGGTTGGGCAAACACTGGCCTGTCTGTTGCTATGAGGACATTTCATTGACTTAAATCATGATTACGTCAGCTGCATCCACTGCTGATTGCATTTGTAATCAGCTAAGGGGAGTGTCTTCTGCAATGAGTGATGCTTAATCTAATCAGTGGAAGGCTTTTAAGGGGGATTCAGAAGAGACAGTCATTCTTCCTGCTTCAGCTGGTGAGCTGCTCCTGTGGAGTTTGTCCAGACCCTTCATTGGAGTTGCCATATTCACAGCCTGCCCTATGGATTTGGACACTTCCATCCCCACATTTGCCCAGCCAGCCTCTCCTAAGAACTCATTGCAGACATTATCAGAGTTACCAGCTTGCAGCCTGCCCTACAGACCTTGGCCTCTATATTCCCACGGTTATATGAGACACTTTTATAAATTTTATATCTTTGGATATCTCTTGCTGATTCTGTTTCTCTAGAGAACCCTAGCTAATACATCATGCAAACACTTTTGGCTTGCTAAGAAGAATGTTAATTATATCAAGGTTAACAGAAGCATCATAAACATTGTGCTAAGTTTCATTCATATTGTCACATACATCAGGACTTAATTATTTTTATGGCTGAAAAATATTACATTGAATGTATATACCCTAATTTATTTATCCATTCATTGGTTGATGAATACTTGGATTGTCTCCATCTTTGAGCAATTGAGAAGATTACTGCTGTGAACATTGGTGTACAAATATCTGTTCAATTCTCTGCTTTCAAATCTTTGCCACTATACTGAATTGTAGTATTGCTGGGTCATGTTGTAGTTTTATAAAAAACATTCTGAGGAATTGCTAAACTGCCTTCCACATTTTACATTCCCACCACCAGTGAGTGAGTGTTCCTATTTCTCTATATCCATTGGTTATTTTGTGTCTTTTAATAGCAGCCATCTGAGTGCGTATAATACGATCCATGTTCACTACAGAAAAAAATGTATATTCTGTTTTTGTTGGGTGAAGTGTTCTGTATATGTCAGGTCTAGTTGGTTTAAGTAACATTGAATTGGTATCTTCTACTGATCTTATGACTAGATGGATGGTGTATCCATTATTGAAAGCTGTGTATTAAAATTTCCTACTATTAATGTGGAACCACTATTTTCTCCTTTACATTCTGTCAGTCTTTGCTTCATATGTTTTGGGGGTCTGCTCTCTTATTGAATTGATGCATTTATCATAAATAATTTCTGCCTTTACCCTTCATAACTGTGTTTGACTTAAAGTCTATTTTATCTGATATTAAATAGCTACCCCGGCTTTTCTTTGGTTACCGCTTGCATGGTATTTTTTCATCCTTTCATCTTAAAACTACTTGTATCTTTGAATTTAAATTGAGTCCCCTGCAAATAGCATACAGTTAGGTCCTGCCTTTTTTATCCATTTTTGCTCATCTCTGACTTTGCCTGGAGAATTTAACTCATTTACATCTGAAGTCACTACTGATAATGTAGAATTTTGTTCTGCCATTATGCTATTTGGCTTTTAAATGTCATATCATTTTTTGTCCCTCAATTCTTCCTTTTAGACTTATTTTAAAGTTTATGTTGTATCATATTGACTGCCTTCTGTTTTCTATCTGGATATAATTTTCATCTATTTCCATTGTGGTTACCATGGGGTTAAAATTTAATACCCTAAATAACAACTGTATTTGGTTTTCTATTAAATTAACTTCAATTGCACATAAATGTAATTTTCTTGTAACCCTCTGTCCCCATCTTTCTTTCTGTATATTTTACCATTTTACCTTTGTATATTACATGTCCAAAATGATGCATTACGTATTATATTTTGCATTTTATCACTTCTAATAAATAAGTGGAGTTACATACCAAATTTTATACTACAAATATTGGCATTCTTAATTAACTAAGTGGTTAACTCTACCACAAGTCTGTATTTCTTTATACCACTTTGAACCACTGTCTAGTGTCCTCTCCTATTAGGCTGAAGAATTCCCTTTAGCATTGCTTATAGGGCAATATACTCCCTCAGATTTTGTTTATCTGAGGATATCTTACTCTAGCCCTCATTTTTTAGAGAAACTTTCACTGGACCTAAAATTCTTGGCTGACATTTGTTTTCTTCCAGCACTTTATTTCATCCCTCTGTCTTCTACTCTCCATGGTTTCTGATGAAAAATCAGAACTCAATCAAATTAGAACTCCCTTATACATAACATGCTACTTAGTTCTTGCAGCTTTCAGAACCCTCTCCTTATCCTTGGCATTCTACAGTGTGATCAATATATAACTGTTGCTATATAACAGTTATATAACAATATATAACTTTTCTTCGTGTTTATCCTGTTAAGTGTTGTCTGGGCTTCTTAGATGAGCATATCCACATCTTTTGCTATGCTTTCGAAGTTTTCTATCATTATATCTTTAAATATACTTTCTCCTCATTTCCATCTTTCTTTACCTTGTGGGGTTCCCATAATGGATATATTGGCTTGCATGATGGTGTCTCAGAGGTGTCATAAGCTGTTTTCACTTTTCATATTTCATTTTCCTATCCTCAATCTGACCCAGTCAATTTTCTTGTCATTAAGTTCACTAATTCTGCTGCCAGCTCCAATCTGCTCTTGAAACCCTCCTTGGACTTTTACATTTCAATTATTGAGGTCATCATCCCAAGTATTTCTGTTTGGTTCTTATTTAAAATTCTTATTTCTCTACTAAGATTCTCATGTTGCTCATTCATTGTTTTCCTTTACTCCTTTAATTTTTTATCTGTATTTCCCTTCATCTTCTTGATCATTTTTAAGATCTTTTTTCCTAATTTTTTCATGGTATTGTTACCAACCTACTATGGGCTGGACCCTCTAAAATTGATCTTGTCTGGTGTCACTGATACCAATAGTATTAAACCAGTTCAATAAAGCAAAGCAGTAATTTATTCTTTGACCAAAGAATTGTGAAGGGTGGACTTGTGTCCAAAAGTTCCTTCTACATGATGGGTAATGAGTGGGACTTTCTATGAGGAAACAAGGGATTCATGAGCAGGTGGTTGGGGCCAGTGGGCGAGGAGATTTCCAAAGAATTCAAGAGTTTTTACAAATAAGTGGTTATTGATTATCATGAGGTTGTTCACAGTCACAATACATATCATTAGTACATCCAGGCTATAACAGAGGAAGTTGTAAGAGTTACAAGTATTTTCCTTTAGGTTGCATTGCAGTATATCAGAAGGCAATAATTATCTATGTAAGTTCATAAGGGTATAATTACGTTTGTTAATTCTCTGCTACACTCAGATCTCCACTCTCTCTAGGAACAAGATAGTTTTGTTTCGGTCCCTTTTTATGCAATTTATAACCTCATCAGTTTTACAATTTAAAGGGCATTCTCTGGACTCTAACCCAAATAAATCATATAAAGGAAGGACTTATTTAACAGAAATTTAACAACAACTTTCTTATTAGGTAAATCACTTCACCCAAATTAAGAAAAATAGGGTGAACTCTTTAATTCTGTCAGAGTTTGGAAAAGCTCCAACAGATAACCTTCATACATTTTCCCAAAAGTCTCACATTTTGTATATTTTGGCCTGTTGTGGGAAAACCAGCTGATAATTTGAGGAATGAGCATCAGTCTTTATTTTATGTATGTTTAATCTAAGAACATTTTCTCAGGCTTGGTGTTTCAATGTGACTCTTGTCTAGAAGAAGTATTGTGAAATACTCAATGCCACAGGTTTATTGAGGAATGTGTAACCCAAAAATGAAATTAAGAAAAAGTCCACTTGTGACATCAAAAAACATTAAAGTCCTGGGTGGGCCATGGTGGCTCAGCAGGCAAGAATGCTTGCCTGCCATGCCAGAGGACCCAGGTTCAATTCCCGGTGCCTGCTCATGTAAAAAAAAAAAAAAATTAAAATCCTTATTATTAATTTAATCATGGATGTGCAAGATGCAGCCTCAGTTTTCCAGATACCTTTGAGTCAATCAATTCAGAGAGAACCATATTTTCTATTTTAAATAAAATTCTCACTCAACATCCAGTATTTAGTTTCTTTGGTGTTGTCTGTTTCACAAAGATCTTTTAAGAAAGGCTCTTTTTATAAAGTAAAAAAAAAAAAGGGGGCCATAGTGGCTCAGCAGGCAGAGTTCTCGCCTGCCATGCTAGAGACCTGGGTTCATTTCCTGGTGCCTGCCCATGTAAAAATTTAAAAAATGAATAAATAAAAATAAAGTAAAAAAAAATTTTTTTTCTTAGTAGGGAGAAGGGACAATGGCACTATACTGAAATATGGGCAATTCAAATAAACTCGTGTAAATAATACCTTGTCTAATATAGCAACAAGTGTAAGAATCTCCTTTGTCTCTAAGCAATGTGTTTAGGAAGGGCAGGAGGTTTGAGTTCCACTCAAAGATTGGTTCTGTTGAGACTATTGATGCAACACACATCAAGAAGATAATAAAATGTTTATTTACATCCCCAGTTTATTTAATGACTGGGGAAAGAGAGAGAGACAATCCTCTGAAGAAGTTCTGAAATGGACCAGTGACAGAAAGGAGGCTGACTTGAGCTTTATTGTGGTTAGGGGTATGGTACATGAGGAGTCCCACCTGTGGCCAGGTTGGCAATACCCAAGGAGGGTGCCTTAAGTGTTCTCACCCAGTTGTGCAGATGTGGGACACAGGGAGAAGAGAAAGGGGAGGATGAAAAGTTGTGAAGGAGAACTTGAGAAAATAGGCTCACACTCCTCATTACATGAGTTTACAGTAGCCCGTTTGCTGACCACTGCCAGTGGTCCCTCTCCTAGTCTCAGACTGATTGTCTTGTAAGGCAAAGTGATTTTATTTCAATCTGATCTTATTGTTTCCCATATATTTTGCATACTATAATATTTCTAGAGTCAGGGATGAGTATTTGAGTGTCTGCATGCATCTATCTGTCTGTCTATATGGAATGAAAGAAAACATGCCTTTAGATCTCAGATATGGGTATCTGAATCCAACTGTGCACACAGTCTCAAAATTTTCCTTTATCTGCTAGTGGATGAGTTTAAATTGCATTTGCCTTAACTTTTGTAACAGGGATGAGAAGTCCCTGGACCCCAAATGTTTATAACCTTTGTTTAGCTTTCTGTAATTTAATGTACATGTTTTCATGACCTTTCTTGTGCACATAAACTTCAAGTTTGAGAAGGATGAGTCCCCATAATGTAACATGTACTTTACCTTTTCATCCTCTCTATAACTTCATAAAGCCAACATTATTCCCATTTCTTGGATAACAAAGCAGAGGCTCTGAGTATGTGGATTTTGTTGCAGAAATTAAATGGCTTCTCTTTGTATGTTGCTTGTTGCTTCTTATTACTCTATGGAGGGCCCTGCCTGTCACTTATTCCTGGAATTGGTTTCTGCATCTTGCATCCCTTTTCCAAACTCTTTTTGGTTTCATCCAATAATCTTGAATATAAGGGAAGACTGAAAAATATGATATAGAAGACCATGTCCTTACTTAGATTTCAAACACCTTGGACTAGAAAAATTCATATGAAAATTTCTACCTGTGTTTCAAGTCACATGTTTCTCTGGTTTGCTAAGAAAAAGCTGTTTTTATAAAGCATGAGCTCTGCTTCGGGGGGAAAACACACTTAGTCATGGTAGATTGTGCACAAGAGAAAGGAAAGAAAGAAAATACTTACCCAGTTGTTGTGAGTCTTCTTTTTATGAAGAATGTTCTGAAAAGACAACATATTAGGAAGCACACATTTAAAAATTCTGAGCACCATAGGTGCTGAGGAATTCTGCTGACAGATAGTATGTGGTTACCCGGCATCTGTATGAGAGCTCTGCCTGATGCAGTTTTTCTTCCATTCGTTCCATTCTTTGCCTATGAATCACAACTCCTTTCATCAGATAAAGAATCATACTGAATATAAATATAAATAATATACTCATATTCCCACTACCCTTAAACTGTACCCTGAGAGAATTTATCCACATATAAAAATGCGTTTCACATGATTGTAAGAATATAGCAGGATCAAAGGTATTTCCACTTAACTTCCTTATTTAATGTTTAATGCCAACATTCTGAGATGATATGCTATAACGCATTTAACTGCTCTCACTCTGTCTCTGAGTGATTCTTCTATTAATATATTCCATCAAAGTCGTTTTCTCCCTTTCACTATATCCTTAGCATACTTCCCAAGGCTGTTATAAACGGGCATCTAAAATGGTACAATCTTTTTTTGGATTGTGATTCATAAGACACCAAATTGCTTTCTCAAAGCTTTATGACACTTCACACCAAACTCCAGAATCGTTGCAGTTCTAGACAGTTGGACCAACATGGGTGATCTAGTTTGCTAGTTGCCGGAATGCAAAATACCAGAAACAGAATGGCTTTTAAAATGAGGAATTTAATGAGTTGCTAGTTTACAGTTCTAAGGCTGAGAAAATGTCCCAATTAAAATAAGTATATAGAAATGTCCAATCAAAGGCATCGAGGGAACAATACCTTGGTTCAAGAATGCTGATGTAGTTCAGGGTTTCTCTCTCATCCAAGAAGGCACATGGTGAACACAGTCATGGTTTCTCCCTTGGCTAGAAGGGCACATGGCGAACACGGCATCATCTGCTAGCTTCTTCTCCTGGTTTCCTGTTTCATGAAGCTCCCCGGGAGGCATTTTCCTTCATCTCCAAAGGTCGCTGGCTGGTGGACTCTGCTTCTCGTGGCTATGTCGTTCTGCTCTGCTCTCTCTGAATCTCCTTCATTCTCCAAAATGTTTCCTCTTTTATAGGACTCCAGAAACATCAAGACGCACCCAAATGGGTGGGGACATGCCGTCACCTAATCCAGCCTAACAACTAGTTACATCTTAAGTCACATCTCCAGGGAGATGATCTGATTACAGTTTCAAACATACAGTATTGAATAGGGATTATTCCGCCTTTACGAAATGGGATTTTGATTAAAACATGGCTTTTCTAGGGTCCATACATTCTTTCAAGCCAGCACAATGGGAAAGCAGGAAATGTTTGGTAACTAAATAGTTTTTCTTTAATCTGCAAACTTAACTAATTATATTTTTCATGAGCATTCTCAATATACATGTATTCTCACTGTTACTATGAAAATGGTATCTAAACAATTCACAGAAAATTTTTTTTTAATCTGGAGGGTTTCCATGAGCCTGTGGTGCTCAGTAGTTCACCTCACTTGTATTTCTGTACTTCCTCTGCAGCTAACAGCTTCCACCTACTATCCCGCTTCTTATGCTCTTTTAGTTCCAGCTTTTTGACGTGAGAATGAAATATTTGGCATTGCTAGTTTCCTATGTGAAATTTTGCTTTTCTTCCCTCCCAGTTAGTCTGAGGGCTTGATTCAAATGTCCCCACCCACCTTCCACATTAACCCACTGATTCACGAACACAAGTCATGGGAGAGATTCAAGCTTTCTGTTGAGAGATAAAGAAAAATCAGAATTTGGCCTCCTGGATAATTTGCCTGCAATTTTGAGATTCTCCTCAGACCTCTCTTCTTCTATTCATTTAAACATAAAATGAACAAATCTAAAAGGCCCATATGAGACATATTATATGCTTTCCTGGAACAAGCATCTTGGATGAAGGCTCACTTTATTCCAATGTAGAGAACCAGAACTGATCAACTCATCAGAAACCAAAACATGAGGCTGACTTGGATTAACTCCTCTGATTTCTCCCATGGGAATATCTGTTTCTCAGTCCAAGGGAAGTAGCCAAGACACATATAGTAAGACAAAAGGAGACACATCAAGGGTGTGGTGGCTTTATAAATTTGCAGTTGAGGCCTAGCATGTACACAGCTCAAATGCAGGATTTCTGCCACCTATGTCAAGGTTCATGGTTAAGGAGGAAAAAACTATTAGTACTGGCAACATCTACTGAATTAAAATATGATCTGAACTGACTCACAATGAGAGCATCATTGTAAGTAGGCTTTAGCTGGGACTCCTTTGAGTTTGGGGTGTCAGCCTACTTTAACAAGACCACATTCATTGATAATGAAAACAGCATAGGACAATGGTTTAAGCAGGTTTGTCTTACATTTGCATATTACTCATGGTTCTGATTCATTTGGACATGTGATTTTAAATAGATTAGGAGTAAAATAAAGAATTCTAAGAATCTTGGACAATAGCACCTCAGAGAGAAAGAAAGCCTTATGCATTCATTTCTAGGGACCTGGTTAAGAGTCCTGCAAATGTTTCCTGTGGGGGCAGCAAGGCAGTCAGAGCCCTGTAAAGTCATGAGTATTCAGAGGGGCCTGAGCATTTCTCCTCCAATAAAGAAGCTCACAGGCTAATACATAAAAGGTACCAGTGAGGACACAGCAAACCCAGACTTGGACTTGGGAAGAGAGATCCCAAAACCTGTTCTGTAGGAAGATCAGAGAGAGTTTGCTACGGGCCATGAAACAGTGGGTCTGAATTCCCTGATTTCCCCTGAGAACAACAACAATCATAAAATGAAGTATGAGAGTGAAAGCATCACCAAGCTCACAAGTGAAGCATCATATAGCCA
>PVIY010061138.1:0-11350 GCA_004026745.1 Myrmecophaga tridactyla | reverse complement strand
AAAAAAAAAAAAAAAAAAAAAAAAAAGGAAAAGAAAGAACATCTAAAAGACAATGACAACCAAATACAATAAATGATCCTGGATGGGATTTAGCAAGGGAAGACAGAAGGCTCAAAAGGATATTACTGGGACATAAGAAAAAAATTTAATATAGACTGCAAACTTTATAACAATGTTGAATTTATTGAACATGATAATTGCATTTAAGGGGATACATAAGTGAATATCCTTGTTCTTAGTAAACGTACACAGCAGCCTCAGGTGTTTAAGGAGCATCAAATATACAATGTATGCTCAAGTGTTCAGGAAATAGATTGTTAAGTAGAAAGATAGACATATAGATGAAATAGGTAGGTTGATAAAATGATAGACTGATGGACAAACAGAATGACAAGGCGAATGTGCCAAGTGTAATAATAGGTAGATTAGGGAGATCTGGGTTTTCTGGGGAGATGGGATATGTTGGAATTCTCCTTATAGGGTTTGTGATATTTTTGTAACTGTCCTGTGAGTCTGAAAGTATTTCAAAATGAAAGGCTTAAAATTAAAATAAAAAAAAAAAAAGAAAGCTGAAAGAATTTACTATGCTTTTGTCAATTCCCGCTACTTGACCCAGATCCAAAGCTTAATCTGGATTTCCACCCAGAACTGCTCTGTCCAGCATGGTTGCTACTAGTTATGAGGCTATTGTACCATGGATAATTCAAATTGAAATGTGCCATAAATATAAAACGTATCAGATGTCAAAAACTTAGTTACAAAAAAGGTCAATAAAATATCTCCATATCTTCCTTATACTGATTACATGTTCAAATAATATTTCAGATATATTGGTTTAAATAAAGTATTTTATTAAAATTAATTCACCTGTTTCTTTTTACTTTTAATTTAGATACTAGAAAATTTTAAATGATGTACGTGGCTCATATTATAGCTTTATCAAACTGTCTAGATGATGGAAGAGGGCATAATTCCCTCTTAGTTGAGCCATGAAGGATCCCTAAAATCTGGCCAGGATAGGACCCTTTGTTTATTTGAGTCTACTTTATGATTTCTCTAAAACGACTTTTAGAGTAAAAGATAAGTATGAGATGCTCACTGCAAAGAACTTGAGTCTAAAGCCATAAAGTAGTAGGTATGCATATGAATATATCCCATCCAAGAAAAAGAACATCTACTTGTAGAAATTTAGGAAAACTGACATTAAGTATAGCTGTATTCATAATTCTGAGTATTCTCTGAATTGGTGGGACAATATAACACAAAACAAAAACAAAGAAACTAGAAAACAAAAATCAGAGGAGTGTCTGGATTGAGGGTTTTAGAGGAAACTCTTCATTTCTCTCAAGATGAAGCCTACCAAGAACAAGTCTTCTCAAAAAAATGTCTTTCTGTGAACTCTTACTGTAGGAGTAAGACAAAGAACTGTGAGCCAAGTCCTCCAAAACACCTGAGGTATTATCCTTTGACAGCTGCTTTTTACAAAGCAGAGATGAAAAGAATTATAGGTGGATGAATTACTTTCCTCTTTTGAAGACACTAAAAGAAATCTTATGTTTTGAGATAAGATTCTGTGCTAACAGAAATTTGTAGTAGGGAAAGAGGTTATGAATCTCAAACTCAAGTGATTTTAAAATATATATTTAAAACCTTTGGCAGTTTCCTTCCCTAATAAAATCCTTCCTCTTGATTTCCCTACTTTTATGATTGGCATGGCATCCTTCCTGGCCATTCAGGGCTGATAACCCTCATCTTTATTCATTCTTCACAGCCTTCTCCCTAATCATTTATCAAGAGAGCAGGATTTAGCCTAAGGGATCACCCTCTCACCACCTTCCCTACCTCTCTCTCACCAACATTCACAGGCTAGCTGCCATCTCCCTTGCCTAGGCTGCTATAATGACCTTCTAAATAGTTTTCCTGACCCTCAGCCTCTCCTATTTGGATTCATTCTTTCTCACTGGGCCCTGTGATAGGCACCAGGTCTACATAGAAGTGGGAGAAACAGTCGTGCCTTGAGGAACTCAGTTTCTCTTCTCAAATTACTTTTCCTGTAGAAAAACATGGTTAGGTCTGGTCCCTTCTAGAAACTTCTGGTTACATGTTTATGTCTTAAGTCCACATCTGGCATTTTAAGTTTCTCTATAATGTGTCCAAAGACTAACCTCTAAATTTACATCACAATATTCTTAAGTAATCATTACTGCTACCACCACCAGTAACTACACTCAAACATGTAAAACATGGTAAGTGATTAAAAGCAAAGTGAGAGATCACAATCCAAATGTTATAGAGTTTTAATAAGAGAAGCAATCTTATCTGATTGGAAAATGTTTTATTTAATGTGAGATGCCTTTTACTGAAAGGGCTTTGTCTGATATGGTCCTTTCTGGTGTCTTTTCTCCCTCACTGCAGTAAAAAATAAACCCAACTTGTCTCACCACAGGAGTGTTCTGGTGGTCTCAGGCTGAAAGTCATTGGCATTTCAGTGCCCTGAATAATCACGGTTGCTATATCTGTTTAGGAATTTTAGGACTGGGTAAGATAAATGGTATTTTCTGCTTTAACCTGATTATTAACTTTTTGAAAGAAACTTCTGTCTGAGCCTACCAATAGATATTCTCTTGGGAAAAATCCACTTATTACTATTATCAAAAAAGCTCCCTCAGCAGTGATTACTTTTGCCATTAATTTTTTTTCTAAAACATCTCTAGAAATGCTTTTATAATTACATAAGAAATTGTTAGCATGTTCTAGCAAACAGATGCCTAAAATGCCATCACTCTACTAACAAGACAAAAAAGAGGAGCAACTCTTTTATTCCTTCCTTTTTTTTTTTTACATCTTATGGAAACTGATTAACTTCTTCTAAAAGATATGGTTTAATGTTATTTCTTGGAAAGCTATGAAGATCATCTATTTCTCAATGACTAGTGTCTAACACTAAACTCCAATAGTAAATCTGACCATGCCCTCAATGAACAAGCCAGTAAATTAAAGTTTACATTACACAAATGAAAACGATTCCAGTAGTGGAAAACTTTTGTTCTATCCCTTGCTTTCTAATTTTACTACAGGTGAACTATGTTTCTTCCAATGGATACTTTAAACAAAGTTCCAAAAATTTCTTCTTTAGTTCTGTGTCTGGCACTAGAGGATACAAATTTAGAAACAAATTTATGAGCAATTATTTAATTGCTATAATCTTCATATTTTATTTGTGTCTTGAACCTTTAAAAACAATTCTATTTCTCAGCTACTGGTTTTAAATTTATCCTTGAAAGTTGCAATGTATTATTTATAAAAACGAGTATAAAAGGTATACATAATAGAATTTTTAGTGTGTTGTTATAAATACATGCATGACAATGCAGTCTAAGCAACACAGGTGGCTCCCGTCAGTATTTAGCTCATTGAAACACATGCTGTATTCAAAGGTCACATGTCTAAAACTGACTAAACATTAAATGAACAAATAATTTTAAAATAACTGCATGACCAGGTTATAAAGAATTCTTATTTAAACACCAAAGAATATTTCTCTTAAAATATATACTTGGAGGTATATTTTAATAACTAAATAAAAGACCTTGGCCAACAAAGATAGCAGCCATTTAATTCCACTTCTCCCCCACCTCCTTCTTCCCTTCTTCCCTTCCTCCCTCCCTCTCTATACACAGAGAGGTAGGTAGGTAAGTAGGCAGGCAGATAGACAGAGTTAGGGATTCCCCCTCACAAAGCTGGCAATAATTAAGCAGCTGTGGCTGATCTCCCTGAAACAGCAACCCCCACCCGTGGACCATGTGCCTGATCCAGCAAACCACAGCCCACGTGCCGCTGCAGCCCAGCAGTCCCTCCCAAGGACAGCAGAGAAACCTTATGGTTCCCTACTGGCCCTTAAACCTTTCGCCCAGAAACAAGCCCCACTATTTATCCAAAGATGCCACTTCTCTTTACCCTAATTCCCCACCAATCTCGAATAACCCATCAGCTATACTAATGCCTCCTCGTCCCATGTAACAGCGTATATAATGCTATACCACCCTCCCAGAGGTGGGCTGAAGTCTGTTCTTCAGACCCCCTCTGCTGAGAGAGCTTTTCAGTAAACTTCCTGCTTAGAATCATCAGTCCCCACATCCCAGCGTGCACCGGTTTTCCTAAAAGATAGACAGATGGCTATGAACAGAGAGAGAGAGAGGGAGAGAGACAGACACTATATGCATAGTCATTGACATCTGACTGCCCCCAAATGACCAAAATAGCCATATTTGTTCATAAATTTTAAATTTTAGGATTGGGTAAGAGAAATGATATTATTTTCTGCTATAACCCAATAATTAACATTTTGAAGGAAACCTCTGAGCGTAACACTAAACAGACATTCTTTTATATATATATATATATATATATATATATAATATATACACACACACTATTAGTATATATATATGAATGGTAATGAAGTATCTCCCTAACTGGAAGGAAATGGCATATCTAAGCTTAAGATCGAAGCAAAAACCTGACATAAAAATTAATCAATAATGACACTCACTTCCAAATAAGAAAAGGGTATGGTCTAAAAGAAAAAGAACTTAGGAAAAATTGCTAATAAGATAAACCTTTGGGTTATACTCTTCCTTTCAAAAAAAATTCTATCGGGCAGGCCACGGTGGCTCAGCAGGAAGAGTTCTCGCCTGCCATGCCGGAGATTCCCAGTGCCTGCCCAATCAAAAAAAAACCATTCTATCCTATTTCTAAGGTAAGGAAAAAAGAAGGAGGGTTTTTTTTTTTGCTAGCACAGAGATCATGATTGCTAGGAACTAGGTAAACTCCTTCTCATTTTGTGAATTATAAACATTTGTTGTGGTTTTAGTGATCATTTGTGATAAAGTTTTCTGATTTTATATTTACCACTTTGTAAATAGCTCTGATAGAAACACACTTGTCTAAGGAATTTCTAAACATATGCATAAGCAATCTGAGGTATAAAGATCTAATTCTAAGCACGAAGGATTACAGATAATGCTGATTGTATTCCAGCTGTTGAATTTATAGACATTATATATCAATATATCAAATTAACTATAACATGACTTAATCTTTCATTCAATACTAGATATCAATTCCAACAGAGCATTTTGAAATTTATATGAAAACCTCTTTCTTCACCTCTTTGCTATCTAGTTGTTCAAGCATAAGAGAAGGGCCATGTACTCAGCGCACATTCTAAGATTTAACTGGCAAGCATTTTCTGCGCCGACCCTGGCATAAGTTTGCTTATTTCTACACTCAAATTTCAGAGTCACCCAGGCCAGCCATTATGTGACAGTCCAGGTACATCCTTTGGGTCCATCTCATTCTCCCTTGTCTGGAGCATTGAAGAGATAAATAAGGGAGTTCTTGGTGTGAGGACAGAGGAAGGAAGATAGGATTTCTAAGATAAGAAAATATCACAAAACAGGAATTGTCATAACAGAAATATTGACAGTGGCCTCCAAGTACCACATTAAGTGATATTGTGGGGATCAAGAGGGGAGCCACTTTTGGCCAAGGAGTCTCCTGTCCTAGTTTGAGCAGCAGGCACTTCTCTCGTAGAGGAAGATATGAGAGGCTCTTACAATACACTGACATCAAGCATTTGAACCATATAACCTAATGTCATGCCCACCAAGTTATTTCTATTCATAACTTAGCTGGTGGCATACAAATCTGTTTAACTTTAAGAAAAAATGATGTGGTAATGTATTTTAAGAATCTCATAAAGGACCATACTCTTCGTTCAGCAAAAGAACTCTTTCTTGACCAATTACATCACATGACCTTGACTAAGCGAAAAAACAAACAAAATATTAACAACAGTCTTCAAAACAACCTCTATCATCATGACCACCACCTAAGCAGATTAAAAAACACCATGTAGAGTGTAATTCCGTCTAGACAGATATGATAGCTCTGAACTCACACACATATACATGCATTATGGACAAAAGTTTGGAAGGCCATATATGAAATATTAATAATTGTAGGAGTTGAATAATTTACATTTTTAAACTGTTTTGCTTCCCTATTACTTGCTATAGAATGAATATATATTATTTCTCAATAAAAGGAGACGGAGAAGAAGAAGGCTATTGATAAGTTTCTTTTTAAGCATGTATTTTTTTGCTCATTGGCAATAATAAAGTATCCTTAGTATTTTTTCTATTTCTTTAAGAAGAGGTGTTGAAATACATCATTCTTTCTATCGAGAAAATGACATCAGATTTACTTATGTAACCTACCATGAGAGATTCCTTTATACTAACATTGGATTGAACCTAACATGGCTATAGAGGACTTTTCTTCTATGCCCTTACTCAAACTATGGCTTTTCAACCATAAATGCTTTTCTCCTAAGAATTATAAATACTGAAAATATGGTAGTAATAATATGGATTATCACAATGGACTGCTAAGATCTTTACTACATAGCCTAAATCTGGGCTTACGTTTTGCTCTCTCAAGGAGTAAGTCCCTACCATGCTTTCTCACTACAACTACGCTCCTGTCCTCTCTGCCCAGACCTATGACACTTCTTCTCTCTAATCCTTACAGCCACTTTGTCTCATGCAGCTCCTCAAAAGGTGGGGGTAACTATGATATTTATAAGCCAGAAAATCTGGCTACTGTCATAATACCACTGCTCTATTCACGTGTTTAGTAATCACACAACTCACTTCACATGGAGAAAAAGAGTGAGATTAATAGCATTTGAGCATTTTGGATGTTTCCTGAGAGCTGAGACTGTATCTTCTTCATGTTTACACTCACAGAACAGGTCAGATTAGGATCCGCTAGATGAATGAGCATATGCTTTTCTTCCTCTCCGTCCCACCCCCCCACCCCCCACTATCTGTTTCTTTCTCTTGTTCCCTGCTGGTTCTCTATTTCAAAGATCTCATTTGCAGCCATGAACTGATACCAAAATTCCCTTGGATAAATCTAAGCAGAAAACTTACACTGGGCTCAGTATATTCAAATTTCCATTGTTCAGTTATTTTTTGTGGCTCTTCTTCCTCTTGAAGTTTGCTAAGATGCGGCTGCATTTTGTGGTTGTAATTTTTTTTCCACCTCCTAAATGGTGGCCAATAAGTCTTAGACAGGAAGCATCACTCTCCCTCAGCATCCTTCTCCTTCACAGCAGCCAGATTTCTTCCTTTGCTTCCAGGAAATGTGTAGGGAAGATGTTCAAATATGCCTCACAATCCTCCAAAGCAGATTCTATAATCCTCATTTTACTAATAGTGTGTGCCAGGAAGGACATTTAAATTCCCAAGCTATCATATTACAAGGAATGGTGAAAAACAAGGAATCAGACTATCATTTTCAACCACCCCAAAGTTAGAACAAAAAAATTTTACCTACACCAAGTTTGGGGATTTTTATTATAACATGCTATAATTTCCAAAATTACTGCCTAACAAACTAGATGTTGCCAAAGTAGAACCCATTGCATACCCCTCCACCCCACCCCCATCATCAACATCTCATTTAAAGATGCTGGGTCCCTGCTAAGTAAGAACATTTAGACTAAAGGACAATTTATTTTGGACTATGCTTTTTAATTCACTTTTATTTTAGAAAAGTTTTAGATTTAGATTTACAGAAAAATTGTGAAGATGGTACAGAAAGTCCCCATGTAGCCGTACCCAGCTTCCTCTATAAAGTACAACTTTTCAAAAGAGAAAAGAAAGTCTTCAATTATAGTAAATGGCTTTCAAAATAATATCTTTCAAATGAATCATCTCATGTCCAAAGAACAAAAAAATCAGAGAATAAATATATTAGTATTTAAATAAATAAATATGTAACTTAGTACAAGTACTTTTCCAGAGATTTCTGGACAAAAATTTGAATTCTACCTTAACACAAGTTTTAGCACTAACTTCTGCTATTCCCATACATCTATATGTCTATTCCCATACATTTATGCTCAATACTTTCTGTTGTCTAAACTTATCACCTCTTTGCCTTTATTTATACTGTTTCTTTGCCTTCTTCCATTTCAATCTGCAAAACATCTATCAGTTCTTTAGGATCCTCAGTGTGGTTTTAGGGGAAGGAACTTTGACCTAGCAGTCAGGAGTCCAAAACTATGATACTAGCTCAGCCACTTATTAGTTTTGGAAATTTTAATATGCCGTTTAGTCTTTCTTATTAAAAAACAAAAATAGTGGGCCAGGTGATTCCTATAGTAACAGATAGGGAAGCTGAAGTCTGGGCTTGCTAGGGGATGCTAGCTCTGGAAAACTGATCCTCACTTCACCTAAAATCATAGTAAAATAACTCAGGAATATACTGGGATTGTTTTGCATTAGTTACTTTTACCTGGTGAGCTGGTAGACTAATAGCCAATTTCCCGAACAGTGAGGTTGGGGGAGCCAGAGAAGATATAAAGACTCCCATGAGAATGGCAAAAAAAAAAAAACTTCTCACACTTAATGGAATCATTAATCTACTTAATAAAAGCATCAGCAGGCATATATATCCCTGTGGGGAACTTGGAGACACCTAAGAAGCCCACGTGTCCACCCAGAAGCACAGAGCATGGGCTCTCTATTTTGTAACTGCCTTCGAACACATATCTTTCCATATCCTCTGACATTAAAGAAACTGTATATTAACTGTCTAGTAGTGTCTTTCAAAGTCACATCACAACTGACTACCAAGGAAGTCTCTTCTGTGCTTTGCTTGCTATGATTCAAATACTATCTTCACCTTCTTCAACCAGATCCCCAATACCTCCTGCAAGACTTTCCCAATCCTTTGAACTTCATAGAATAAACTATACTTTAACTATATTAATGAACCATCAATTCCTTTAATACGCACATATTAACAGAGGATGCCTTATTCATCAGTGTATTTTCTTCCCCAATTCCCCCACTTCCACTCCAAGAGACTAATAACAGGGACAGGAGACATCCAGCAAACTTTTATTGAATAAATTAATTCTTGGGATAGTATTTCGTAACATGTAGAGCACACACAAAATAATTATTTGTTGGAAGAAAAGAAATAAAATATCTCATTAACTTTCAAGGCCTATAGTTAAGTTCTACAAATGGGAGTACTAACTACATTAATAATTCTATTTCTCTACTCATGTGTGTTACCAGGATTACTACTGGATTACTACTCATGTGTGTTAAGAGTCAAGGCTGGCTTAACATTCTTTTAACAAGAAAAGTTCTGCCTGTCACTATATGATAGGATAATGATGACTGATGGCCATAATGATGATTCTTTGGCTCAGGCACACCCTGAACAGACTTCTGAAGAATTCACATTAAATCATGGTCAGTGTATTCTTACTTCCAAGTATGTTTTTAAGATATATATATAATATTTTTGAAAAATGACAGTGAGTACGGATTGCATGGCTACTTTCTACTGTCTAGAAGAAACCATTTCCTAACTATGTATAAACATAATATTTACTGTCTTAATTCATTTATATTTTCTAACAGTCTCAACATTTGAATAATTATAGTAACAGAGCAAATCTGAAAGGTTTCAAAAGAAAATAAGAATACGTTACAGCATATATTTTCAAAGGTCATATGCTTGTAAAGAGGGAATACTGTTTGCTATCTTTGACTTCTGTTTCTTTTAGGGTATGCAGATAGAAATCCTAAACTCATAAATACATGCAGTAAGAGAAGACTAGACACTAAAATATAATGAGTTATAGCTTGCAAAAATGGAAAAGCTATTAAATGCACATTCATTTATGTGACACACACAAGAGAAGCTTTAGAAAGCACACAAACATCTGAGGGACAAGGAAAACTTACTTTAAAACAATCAACAGCCAAGGCATATCAAATTGAAAATTATTAAAGCTTAGAGTAAAAAGGGTGGAACAAAACATCAAAAGAGTAAATGATAGTGGAAGAGGTTAAGGGCATATTACTTACAGGAATTCTCCTCCAAGGTGTTTGGGTATATTTATCAGCATATGTGCATTTTTCCTCTTTAGATTTTTGGTGGCAGTTACACCGAGTTGCCTGAACAAACACATAAATTTTTACATTGGTGTAATTCTGTATACAAACATACACATAAAACTAAGATGATTAGGGTTTCTCTTAGAGAAGATAAAAAGAAAAGGGTCAAATACTGCAAAATAGAGTGCTGGCTACCTTTATCAAACAAATGCGGCTGAACTCAGCATGTAAACTCACTGCCCACCCCCCTACATGGGACATGACTCCCAGGGGTGTAAATTTCCCTGGCAACATGAGACAGAAATCCCAGGATGAACCGTGACCTGGCACCAAGGAATTGAGAAGGACTTCTTGATCAAAAGGGGGAAGAGAGAAATAAATTCAAAATACAGTTTCAGTGGCTGAGAGAGAGTTGAGAGGTTACCCTGGAGGGTATTCTTATGCATTATATAGTTCTTTTTAGTTTATGGTGTATTGGAGTGGCTGGAGGGAAGTAACTGAAACTGCTGAATTGTGTTCCAGTAGTCTTGATTCTTGAAGATAACTGTATAAAGATACCATATTTACAATGTGACTGTGTAATTGTGAGAACCTTGTGCTGATGCTCTTTTTATCCAGGGTATGGACAGATGAGCAAAAAATAAATACATGAATTAAAAAATAAATAAATAGTAGCGGGGACAAAGGGTAAAATAAATTGGGTAGAGGGAAATATTAGTGGTCAATGAGAGGAGGGGTAAGGTGTGTGGTACGTATGAGGTTTTTTCTTTTAATTACTTTTTCTGGAGTAATGCAAATGTTCTAAAAAATGATTATGGTGATGAATACACAACTATATAATATTGTGAGCCACTGACTGTACACCATGTATGGAATGTATGTGTGTGAAGATTTCCCAATAATTTTTTTTTTTAATTAATGTGGCTGGGCAAGTTTCCACAGCAAATTCAAGGTCTCTTCCAGTAACAGCTCACTTAATTCAGATTCGGTTCTAGAGTCAGCCAGTAATGCTAGAACTCTGAACAGTCCAAATTACCCTTAAAAAGCTCTTATATTGTCCATAAAGCACAGTACAGCTCTTACGTGCTAAGTATATAAAGGCAGAATATATACTGCCATGTACAGTATATAAAGAACACAACTTTAAAATGTATAGGATTCCCTCTAAACTAGTCTAGTACTACAATCACTGCTGCAGAGGCAACTGCTCCACACAACTTCTTTTTTTTTTTAAACTTTTTTATTAATTAAAAAACTTAACAAAAGAACATTAATATATCATTCCATTCTACATATACAATCAGTAATTCTTAATATTATCACATAGTTGCATATTCATCATTTCTTAGAACATTTGCATC
>PVIY010061137.1:0-11356 GCA_004026745.1 Myrmecophaga tridactyla | reverse complement strand
AAAAAAAAAAAAGAAAAAAGAAAAAGACAACCCATTACTGATATATTATATTCTGGTAGCTTTAGAAAACTGAAACACATGGCAATACATATGGTGCCTCTCCTGACCGTTTCATTTTTCTTCTGGGTTCCCTTGACTCTCAGCTTCTGCCTGCTCCCTCTGTGGCTTTCACTTTGAGTCTGAATTTCATTTGCTTATAAGACTACAATGATAGGACATTAAGACCCATCCTGATTGAGTTGGGCCACACCTTAACTGAAGTAACCTCATCAAAAAGTCCTACTTTTGGCTCACACCTACAGGAATGGATTAAGTTTAATCCACCACATTTCCACTGAGAAATCAGCGTTTAATCTTATTAAGGCTCCTTCATATGTGACATTTTGCTTTTCTCTTGTGGCTTTCAGAGTCCTCTCTCTATCTCTGTTATTTGGCAGTCTGGTTATAAATGCCATAGCTTGGCTATTGTGGTTTATCATGTTTGGAGTTTGATGTGCTTTTTGGATGTATATGTTCATATCTTTCATTAAATTTGGAAAGTTTCCAGCCATTATTTCTTTGAACATCCTCTACTGCTTTCTCTCTTCTCCTCTTGGGACTCCCACAATACATATATTGGTCGTTTTTTTGGTGTTCTACAGGTTCCTTAGACTCTGTTCACTTTTCTTAATTCTTTATTATTTCTGTACATCATACTGGATGATTTTTATTGTCTTATCTTTGGATACAATGATTCTTCTGCCAGCTCCAATCTGCTGTTGAACCCCTCTAGGGAATTTTAATTTGTTACTGTGATCTTCAGCTCTGTGTAGTTCCTTTTCATAATTTCCATCTCTCTATTCATATTCTCTTTGTGATCAGTTATTATTTCCTGATTTCCTTTAGTTCTTTGACCATGTTTTCTTTTAGCTTTTTGAATATATTTACAATCATTTGTAAAATGGCTTCAGTATGTTCCAGGTCTGGCCCTCTTTATCAATGTTTTCTGATGCTCTTCTCCTTTGCCTGTCCATCACTTCCTGTTTCTTTGTGCTTTGTAATTTTTTGTTGAAACCTGGACACTTTGATTTTTTAATGTGTTATTATGGAAATTTAGACTGTCAAGACTTTGCTCCTTAAAGCTTGTATCTAGTTAGTGTTATAACAGAGCTTTCCTTGAGTGCTAGGAGATAATTAAAAAAAAAAAAAAGAGGAAAAAACAAAACACTTTCTCATTCTTTGCAGATGGACCTGAATGCTCTCCTTCAGTGTTTATGCATGCAATCAGCTTAGAGAATGGCTTCAGGTCAAAGCACTGGGGCCTCCTTTATCCCTTCTGTGCATGCATTTTGTTTTAGGCATGCCAGTGTGGTCCTAGAAATTCCCCCTTTGGCACAGATAGAGATGTCCCCGCTCCCCTAGGAAATAATTTCCTCAAGATCCTGGGCACCACAAGCTTGCCCCTGGCAGCCGCATTTGACTGCTCTCACCATGTTTTTTGTATGCTGTATGGTGGGGGTCACATTTCATTCTTTCACGTGAGTATCCTCTTATTGCAGCATCATTTGTTGAACTTTTTGTTTGTTTGTTTGTTTTGTTGTTGCTTTGCTTGCTTGTTTTTTGGGAAGTGCAAGGACCTGGAATTGAGCCCAGGTCTCCCAAATGGGAGGTGAGAATTCTACCACTGAACTACCCTTGCAACCCCTCTCACAGGGTTTTGTTTGGTTTTTTAAATTTATTTTTAATCCATATGTTTTACTCATCTGTCCATAAGGTAGATAAAAGAAGCATCAGACACAAGGTTTTCACAATCACACAGTCACATTGCAAAACCTATATCATTATACAATTATCTTCAAGAAACATGGCTACTGGAACACAGCTCTACATTTTCAGGTACTTCCCTCCAGCCTCTCCATTACACCTTAACTAAATAGGTGGTATCTATTTAATGCATAAGAATAACCTCCAGGATAACCTCTTGACTCTATTTGGAATCTCTCAGTCATTGACACTTCATTTTGTCTCATTTCTCTCTTCCCCCTTTTGGTCGAGAAGGTTTTCTAATTCCTTGGTGCTGAGTCCCAGCTCATACTAGGATTTCTGTCCCATGTTGCCAGGAAGGTCCACACCCCTGGGAGTCACGTCCCACATAGAGAGGGGGAGGGCAGTGAGTTTGCTTGTCATGTTGGCTGAGAGAGAGAGGCCACATCTGAGCAACAAAAGAGGTTCTCTTGGGGGTGCCTAATTTTAAGTAGGCTTAGCCTATTCTTTGAGGGGTTAAGTTTATATGAACAATCCCCCAAATTGAGGGCTCAGCCTATTGCTTTGGTTGTCTGCACTGCTTGTGAGAATATCAAGAATTCTCCACTTGGGGAAGTTGAATTTTCCTCCTTTCTCACCATTCCCCCAAGGGTACTTTGCAATTACTTTTTTATTCACTGTTCAAATCCTTCTGGGATTTATAGAGGCATCATTCTGGACACACCTATAAAATCTCATGCCCTACTCAAGGTTCCATGTACTTATGGTGTTCAATTAAGCTGTCCATATAAGTTATATTAGGAAATGCACTAGTCGAAATATAAATTTTGTACCAAATAAACATTTTTTGCTTTAGTCTCACACATAAGTTAAAGTTTTAAAATATTAATTACCAGCTATTTTCAACACCCTGCATTACTGACATTCTTTTGTTCTTCCTCATGCAAAACATTTTTAAATTTGTACATTTAGTCACTATCATTATACACGCTAGGCATTCCTAGATTATACCATCTCAGTCTTTATTGTCTATCTTTCCTTCTGATTTCATTTGTGCTCCCAGGCCTTCTCCCTCTATCATTCTCACATTCAGCTTCATTCAGTGTTCTAACATTATTGTATTACAGTGAGGTAGTATTGTACTATCCATTTCTGAATTTTTACAATCAGTCCTTTTGCACAATCTGTATCCCTTCAGTTCCAATTACCCAATATCTACCCTATTTCTATCTCCTGATGACCTCGGTTCTTAACTGAAATTATCCAAGTTCATTCATTAATGTTAGTTCATATCAGTGAGACCATACAGTATTTGTCCTTTTTTTCTGGCTAATCTCACTCAGTGTAATGTCCTTAAGGTCCATCCATGTTGTTACATACTTCATAACTTTATTCTGTCTTAAAGCTGCATAATATTCCATCATATGTATATACCACAGCTTGTTTAGCCACTCGTTGGTTGATGGACATTTGGGCTGTTTCCATCTTTTGGCAATTGTAAATAATGGTGCTATAAACATTCTGTGCAAATGTCCATTTCAATCTTTGCCCTCATGTCCTCTGAGTACACACCTAGCAATGGTATTACTGGGTCATATGGCAATTCTATACTTAGCTTCCTGAGGAACCACCAAACTGCCTTCCACAATGGTTGTACCATTTGATATTCCCACCTAGAGTGGGTAAGTGTGCCTCTTTCTCCACATCCTCTCCAGCACTTGTCATTTTCTGTTTTATTGATAATGGCCATTCTGATGGGTGTGAGATGGTATCTCATTGTGGTTTTGATTTGCATTTCTCTAATAGCCAGGGAAGTTGAGTATCTTTTCATGTGCTTTTTGGCCATTTGTATTTCCTCTTCTGAGAAGTGTCTAAGTCTTTTGCCTATTTTGTAACTGGGTTGTCTGTCTTTCTGTTGTTGAGTTGAACAATTTCTTTATATGTTCTGGATACTAGACCTTTATCTGATATGTCATTTCCAAATATTTCTCCCATTGTGTAGGCTGTCTTTTTACTTTCTTGATGAAGTTTTTTGATGCACAAAAGTGTTTAATTTTGAGGAGTTCCCATTTATTTTTTTCTTTCTTCAATGCTTGTGCTTTGGGTATAAGGTCTAGGAAACCACTTCCTATTATAAGATTTATAAGATATTTCCCAAAATTTTCTTCTAACAATTTTATGGTCTTAGATCTAATGTTTAGGTCTTTGATCCATTTTGAGTTAATTTTTGTATAGGGTATGAGATATGGATCCTCTTTCATTCTTTTGCATGTGGATATCCAGTTCTCTAGGCATCATTAATTGAAGAGACTGTTCTGTTCCAGGTGGGTTGGCTTGACTTCCTTATCAAAGATCAATTGTCCACAGGTGAGATGTTCTATATCTGAACACATTTAGATTCCATTCGTCAGTATATCTATCTTTATGCCAGTATCATGCTGTTTTGACCACTGTAGCTTCGTAATACACCTTAAAGTCAGGTAGCATCTCACAGAGTTTTACAGGAGAGTTCTGTGACCTGCCTTCTACCCACAGGGTAAATTCTGGGATAGTGAGCCCGTCTGCGATGAGTATTCTGGCTTAGTCTCTTATATTTCCAGACATACATTCTCCCAGTATGTGCATGAGCATTACTCATGAGGGTAAATCCTCCGGAACTGGGACCTGCACTGGAAGCATGGGTGGCTGGGTGCTGAGGCAGTGAGGGGTGCGGGAGGGGCCAGCCAGGGCACCATGATATCTAATGCTTTTTAAGGAGCCTTTATCTTGCATAAGCTCTTGCCCTATTTCTGCAAGCATCTGTTTTCTGGAGCTTTGAGAAAGATATAATTCTGCCAGTTCTTGCTGGTTGTTCAAAGCTTCTTTGGAGGGACGGAACCCTGAAGCTTCTCCACTCGGCCACCTTGATGAGGGCCCTCATTCACTTAATTCATATCAGCATTTTAAAATCTTTTTCTTTATCATCATTACCAGTTAGGTAGCTGCCATCCATTCTTTTTTTTTTTTTTTTTTTTTTTGAGGTGGGGTGGTGGTGGTGGTGGAAATTGGTTGCATGGGCTGGGAATCGAATCCCAGTCTTCCACATGGCAGGCCACTGAACTACCCCTGCACCCCCCTGCCAACCATTCTTGAAGGAAGCACTTGGTTGCTCTATGGGAGAGAGGCATTATTTGAAATCAGCTTTGACCCTTGAACACTATTCTGATTCTGATAAGCCCTGAGTCTCCTTGCTGTAAGTTTTCAGAGTAAGGATGCTGATCAGGTATATGAGTACCAATTAGTAAAGCAAGTCAAAGAAGACTCCTGCTTCGCCTGGAAGCTGGGGCAACAGAGGGGTTATATCAGGTTTAAAATTTCTCTTCCAGTTTAGAAGTCCTCCACTTCTAAATCACATTATAGGTCCCTTAGAGAACCATTTCTTTAAAGATCCAGGGCAGGCTGAAGACCAAGAAGACTGAGGATGTAGGATAATATGTATTAGATTCTAAGTGGTGATTCCATTTAAGGAGGAAAATATCCACAAATTGGAGATACTACATCATGATGATTTTATTTACAATTCTCTAATGTTAGACATTAACTTGGCAGAAAACCAATAAGGGAGTGTGTGTGCATGTGTTTTAATGTCCAGTAGAGAACAGAACCCCAAATACTATGGTTTAATTGCCTGTAGCAGGTTAAGTGGTTTTACCTCTAAATTTCAAATTTTGTTTCAGCATTCCTCTCCCAACTAATTATATGCAACGTAGTTTTTCATATTCTTTTCTATCCAGGTTTGTCATTCTACTAGTTAATGAGTTAAATGAAATTTTAATTCATGTACACTTATGAGAATTGTATTTTTAATAATTTGAAAATTTTTCTTTTAAAGACTCTGGAGTTGATTTTTTTTTTTTCCTTTTTCCCTGCACAAATAGCACCCCATTCAGTAAGATCTGGGAACAAATGTCTCTTCTAAGAGTCTGGCTCCCAAGGTTCTAGTTTGCTAGCTGCCAGAATGCAACACACCATAGATAGATTGGCTTTTAATAAAAGGGGATTTATTTAGTTAAAAATGTACAGTTCTTCAGAGGAAAGGCAGCTAACTTTCAACTGAGGTTCTTTCTTACGTGGGAAGGCACAGGGCAATCTCTGCTGGCCTTCTGTCCAGGCCCTGGGTTCCAACAACTTTCCCCGGGGTGATTCCTTTCTGCATCTCCAAAGGCCTGGGCTGAGCTGAGCTAAGCTGAGTACCGAAATGAGGTATGCTGAGCTGCTTGGGCTGTGCTATGTTGAGCTCTCTCATTTAAGCACCAGCCAATTAAATCAATCATTTATTGTAGCAGGCATGCCTCCTAGCCAACTGCGGATGTAATCAGCAACAAATGAGCTTCACATGCCATTGGCTCATATCCACAGCAATAGAAATAGGTACCTTCACCTGGCCAAGTTGACACCTAAACCTAACTACCACAGTACTAGCAGAGTTGTGGGCTTCTAAGAAAGTGAAAATGCAGGTGGAAAGTTTGGCTTCCTTTGAATTGGCTTTATGTGGGAAGTCTACGCATTTGGGGGACATCAAGGAAGAAGTTATGGCTCTACCCATATGTTTCTATTGCCAAGAGGCAGTAGTTTGTGAAGGTAAGGATCCATATCCATACATTCTAGGAGATAGTTGTGCTGTTGGGGTTTGTCACTAAATTCCTAAAGCCCTGAGGTGGAGTGGAGGTTGGTTTTTTTTTTGGGGGGGGGTGTTGAGGGATGGTCTCTATTTCCTTCTGAGTATACACTCAGCTATTTCATTGATCAAATGGCAGCCTGGCTCATTCAACATGTTGGACTAACTTGCTGTCCAGGCACTAAGATCGGTTCTATAGTGGTCTTGGTGGTTTTTGCTTCAGAGATGGAGGATGGGGATTAATAGAGGAAAGAATCTGGGGCTGATCCCAACAAAAGCTCCTACAAGATGAAAAGAAATGGCAAACCCTTATTTATTTATTTAAGTTAATTTATGACGTGCTGGTGTCCATACTGGGTTTTATTTTGTAAGGAAAGACCCTACCTCTTAGAGAACAGGTGTTATTAAAACCCTGTGAGCTTGTTAATCTTTATTTACGTCTTTATTGGTGAGAATTTAGAGTAGATTCAGTCTAAAAGTGAACTGCCTCGTTGAAAACTAAGCACATAAACTAATTCTGTAGCTCTAGAAACTTTGCTTTTTAATTAAAAACTGGAAGTCGTATTCTGAGACTACGAAGATATCATGCCTGCTCTGGAAAATTTGGGGCTGAAAGTCATCACTCTTAGGCCACACTGAGGGATATTTTAAAACATTAGATGTCGATGAATCAGGTAAATTCTTTAGAATTAGCTTGCAAGCATTATTAAGTTGCAAGAAATAACATAGCAGTGCTTTACACCTTTATTATAATGCTCCTTCAGGGCATGGCTAGAATAATTTACAACTTTGGACCCTCCAGTAAATGTATTTAACCACCAATCAGACCACCCTGAAGCACAGTAAAAAGAGGAATAGGAGTGGGGAAACCATTTGGAGAATCCTAAACCAGGTTTTTTTTCACCCAGGTTTTCTTTCCTACCTAAATAATTGTATTTTATTCTCAAGTCCAGATTTGTTTCTGGGCAGTGAAAATATCTAAGCGGACAGCTATGATGAACATACCAAAGCCTTTTGTGAAAGAACTACAAAATGAATTCAAAGGTAGTATAAGAAAGGAAACAATGTTAAGATCAAATATTAGTGGCCTAGAAAATAAAATCATTTGGGAGGTTCAAGGCAAATGAAAAACAGGTTTTTAAAACATACTTCTGTTCAAAGATGGTTCAAGAAAAAGAGAAGGCACAATTGAAAAAATTAGCAATTAAAAAAAGCTCTAAATTGCTAGTGAGGCAGTGATGAAAAAATACTATAAACAACTTTCTGCCAATAAAATTGAAAACCATTATGTAAAATGAATAGTAATTTTCCCAGAAGAGAGAGGATAGAGGATTAAAAGGTAAAGCACTGAGTTCATAATTGTCTAAGCTGGGTGATGAGAACATTAGGTTTCACTATTCTAGTCTACTTTTATAAATGTTTGAACTTTTCCGTTAAAACAAGGGCCTAAAAAAGGCAAATGAACTTTTGGAGGGTAATTGGAGACAAAGTAATTTTTCTGGGAAAAAAGCAAATATAGGAAAAGAATAAAGTATCTCGTTTTTCTCATAGAAATTGTACTTCAGAATAACCAAATTATTAATATGGAGAAGTTTCTCTTTATAGAAGTAATCATCTAATACACGGAAAAGGAATGATAGAGCTTTGCAAATTAATGGATCTAGGCAATGATCATCAATGGCTACTAGCATCACAAGAAAAGACATAACCAGATAGATACATGCCATTAATGAAGTACTCTTTTCAAACAAACAAAAAAAAGAGAGCGAGGGGGTAAGGATCCAAAACCTGAATGAGCTCCCTACATAAAATTGGAGGGGGCTGGGAGAAGGAACTTACTAAATAAACAACATCATGGAGATGTAGTCAGCAAAATCCAGACTGAGAATTTTTACCAATCAAACAACATGGTTTCTTCAACAAATGCCAAGAAAAAAAAAAAAAAGATGGAAAGAGAAGCTATATATAATAGACTTTAAAGACATTATCAACAACTGTGATTTATGGACTTTGTTCTTGTTTGGCATAAAGCATAAAAATACTGAGACAAGCAGGGAAATCTGAACCAAAAAGGCGCTATTAAGAAATTATTTTCATTATTTCTTTCAAATGTGTCTGAAATGTTAATAGATGAAATAGTATGATGGCTGAGACTTGTTTCAAAATAGTTTGGAGAAGGCAAATAGATGAAACAAGATTGGCCATTAACTGCAGTTAGGTATTGGGTGCACGGGAGTTCATCAGACTATTCTAGTGTGTATATATTTCTAAATCTTAATGACAAGTTCTGTTAAGCCTTTGTAGTATAAAGTATCTCAGAATGCTAAACAGCTAGGTAGGTCTTCAAATACCCCACCAGATCAGGTTTGTAATTGCAAATACAAAAGTAAAATTCATTAATGAAATCTGATTCTAATCAGGTCTAAAACTGTTCAGAAATGTGAAATCCACTTGAAAACAGGTTTCATTTTGGTTTTTTACCAGTGAAACATTTTTGCTTCAGCTATGGCATGGTCCAAGAAACCCAAACATATTAAGATTTGGGAGTTTCATTCATAGTGAAACACAGCCCGTGGTTTCCTCGGTACATTATAACAGGGTCTTACTTTCTGGGTTGAATCATCAGCTGATTTAAGAAGCAAGGGGATTGGTTTATACCTCCATTGCTCTATTGCAATCATGTTTCACAATTCTTTTAATTGCAGTACAGCACACAAATGTACAAATCTTAGTGTACAAGCTCAATGAATTATCATAAACACTCCTGAGTAATTTATGCCCAGGTTGAGAAATAGAACATTAACCACACACTAGAAAGCCCTCTTCATGCCTCTCCCAGTCATCTCCAGAGTAAACAGTATTTTGATTTTGAACCTTAAGTAGAATTACATTGTATATATTATTTTGTGTATGGCTTCTTTTAACATCTTATCCTACAGATAAGCTTTAGCTGTATTTATTCTGACTAGAATCACTTGAGACCCAATCCTGGGGTTTCCTATTAAAGAACGAATTCAAAACTGTTTCATCTTGTGGATTTAGGCTGACAATCCTTTCATGTAGTTTTATGTAGCTTTGTTGATTTTCGTAACTATAAAGTATTCCATCATCTATTATTAAATCTCTATCTCTAAATGCTTTTGCATGACTATCTGATATTATGAATAATACATCAACTGTATGTGTACTTTATTATCAACATAACTAATGCCAGCTTTCTTTTGAAGATAATCACATAACAGGTTAGAATTTTGACATTTGTATTTTACAGGAACAGAATTAGCAGATAATTCCGTAACTTTAGGCATAGGAGGACATGGATAGAGGTGCTTCCTTAATCTAACAAAAGACAATTTATCCCAAGAGAACTATTAAGTGAGCTTTTCTTGTTACAATGTCTATATCCTATGAAGAAACACAAGTAGGAAAAAAAAATAGATCTATGAATCTTCACGGAATATAGAATCATAAATTTTTTTCTGGTTAATTATGTTTTATAAAAACAGAAGTGGGAATTCTACATCCAAATCCAATGGCTCACGAGTGAAACATTTCCAGCAAAACTGTCACTATAATTTTATCACTTCAGCATAAATTGTTTTGATAGAAACACATAAAGGAAATGGTGATGAATTTCTACAAGCTGAAATAGGACAACAGGAAAAAAAGTGTACATGTTAGGAACAAACACGCAAATTGTCGACAAAGTGGCTATGGCACTTGTAACTGAACCCAACCCAACATCTCAGTTCAATTTTCAATAGCTGTCAGGTATTGAAAACTGGGTACGGCTTTTTTATATTGTCCTCTTACTAGATTACTACTGCAACTGCTCTTGAAGTAATGGCACTTGTCTCAAATGATCAACGCTCTGAAATGGCTTATTTCTAATGGAAAAAAAGTATGTAATTACTTTTGGAAGTAAGTGATCCTATATATAACTAGTTGTAGAACAGCTTTAGCTGTATTTATTCTGACTAGAATCACTTGCGATCCAATCCTGGGGTTTCCTATTAAAGAACAAATTCAAAACTGTTTCATCTTGTGGATTTAGGCTGACAAAATTTCCACTAGATTACATATTTTTAAAAGGTATGTGACCAAGCCATCTCTCTTTCCCAGCACCTAGCTCAACTACTCAATCAGTTCTTAGTGGGCTGAATAATTTCTACTAAATAGTAACTATGTTTTTAAAGTTAGTTTTTCAAATTCACAACTTGAAATTACATTTTTATTTTAAATTCTTCATAAGTAGGTAAACATTTTTATGCTTCATACAATATCTTTTAAGGTCTTGACTCTGGTAGCTTTTAGGTGAATACATAACCACCTTCAATCACATTTATAGACTTCAGGATCATAACTCTAGCAGCACTTGGTAGTACAGAACTGCAACATCTGGGTATAATGGAGAGGACTGGGTTGTAGTCCATGCTCTGCAATTAACTAGCCATGTTACTTCCTTTTCTGTGCCACTTATCTTTGAAAAGGGGAGATTGAACTACGTGATCTCTAAGTTCCATTTATGTTCAAAATTCCTTAAGTCTATACCTTTTAATGATGACTATAAGTCTTCTGCTGTGTAAATAAAAATTTCAGGGTCAATCAAGTTTATAGAAGCCTCATTTAGCCATTTGGTTATTTTATCTTTTCCTGGTAGTTACATTTATGTAACTAAATGACAGCAGATTTACAGATGAGACACCAAAACTGAGTAGTGGTTACCTAATTTTCTATTCCATTAAAAATAAATTTCCACTTCCAAGATAACTGAGAATAAAAGAAATAATAGCATTTCTTAGATTCCCACAATCCAACAACTCTTTAAAGCAGCTGAAAATAAATCTCTTGTTTAAGAAAAAGCAATATACAATCAGCTAGCAACTGTGCTCTTTGGCTAAATAAGGACACAAACTTGGTTCAGATGCCAAGACCACACCTCAGTGTCTCAAAGTG
>PVIY010061136.1:0-11370 GCA_004026745.1 Myrmecophaga tridactyla | reverse complement strand
TGTTTACAGACTCTCCCATGGTTTACACTGGAGGTGTGCTGTGTCCAGCTGACACCTGGTGAGACACCCTGACCCATGACCCTCTCCAGATGACAGGCAGGAGGAGGCAGGGGCAGGCTCTGGGGGTCACTGGCTGCATGAACTTGGGCAGGTCACCCAATTTTTCGGTGGCTCACTCTCCTGTCTATAAAATGGGGATGATAACAGGCCTACCCCACAGGGGATGGGGATGGTTAAATGAGGGAAAGTGATGACAATGCCGAGCATGGTGCCTGGCTCATGGAAGGTACTGGAGAAAGAAGTTCTAAAAAGCTTCCATAGATATTGCTATTTATCATGGTTTGTCAAACCCCAGTCAAAACCATTCCTGCCAACCTTAAAACCTCAGGGCTTTAGTGGAGCTTCTACAAAGGTTCTAAGCATTATGATTACTTTCCAGAAACCTACAACCACCAGATAGGTTCCTAGGCCAGACAAGTCCTGAAATGCGGAGGGGCCAGCCTCTCCAGAACATCAACTAATTCCATTCCCCTCTCCCATACTATCAACAGCCTTTTCCAATGTGAAAAAGTTAGAATGGGTACTGTCCAAATACCCCTAAAGACTAGGAGAAAGATCAACAGAAAAAGGGGAGATATAACAGAGAAGATAGCACTTAACAAATGAGTATGGCTGTTGAATCGTTACGCTGATATTTCTTTTAGTCTCCAGTGTCTTTGAGTAGCCAGAAGGAAAAACCTAATATTGTGGAACTGTAATCCATACCAAACTCTGAAATCTGTTCTATAACTAATGTTGCAGAATTATTAGTTCAATAACTAATTGTTGCAGTTATAAAATTTAGTTTATAACTAAAACTAAATTGTTTTATAGTTGCAACTATAACTAAAAGCTACAACTAACTGTTGCAGCTTTGATATTTATTGCTTTTTTTGTACATATGTTATTTTTCACAATAAAAAATAATAAAAATAAAAATAAACCTTTCATTACTGTTTTATGGGTCACTGTGGAGAGTCTGGCCCCAAGAGCACATCCTAAAAATAAATCATAAGAAATTCTTGGCCAGACAGTGCCAGGTACTTTGCATGTATTATTTTAGATATGGTTCATCATTACCCCGTTTCATAGGCGGGAAACTGAGGCTCAGAGAGATCAAGCTGCTTATATGGGATTACATGGCCCCGTTATGTAGAAAAATGTGTGCTCGATCCAGAGTCCACACTCTTAGCCACTACACACTTGCCCGCATCCCCATAGGGGCCTCATGTCTTTATCTTCCCTCCCCACCTGCCCTCCTTCTGCAGAGGCTTCCTGAGAGGTCCCAGGTGCCCACCCCCAGGGCTGTGCAGGTTCTCGGAGCTGCCAGGAGCCGGGCATGGCTGAGCACCGACCATCTCCTGGGTGGTGACTTGAATGTCATGTCCTCTGCCCACCCTGGGTCTGAGCCCATAGGAGCCCACAGCTGCTGCAGGGCTTCTGGTGTGGAAAAGGCAGAAGGAAGTGAGTGTTGACTGATATACTCCATGCCAGGCACCACATGGACATTTCCTCCCAAAATATAATGTACTATAGGCATTGTTACCCCCATTCTCGAGAGGAGGAAACAGGTTTCCAGAGGTGCGGTCACATGCCCTGGGTTCCCCCCCCAGGGAGTGGCAGAGCTGGGGCCTCAAGCCAAGGCTGCCCTGACTCGAAGGTCACAATCCTAGTGCTGGCCAGGCCGTCGCTGTCTCGAGGAGGAGATAAGACGTGGACACAAACAACCCTAACATAAACCAGAAAGTGATAAGGACCTTCAGGGCAGGCCAGATAATGGGCTGGGGACATTTATGGAGGGTTCAGCCTTCCTCGGGAAGTCTTTGTGGGAACAGCACAAAGAGGACTTCCCTTTAGGAGAGTGAGTCCTGGCGACTCCCAGCAGCCATGCCCAGGAGGGGCCTGCAATAGCCACAGCCTGGCCGGGCAGGGCTGGCACCGAAAATGCCCTCCCATGTGTAGCGGCCAGCCTGGGCCTCAGGGTTCAAGTTAGCACCCTTCAATGGGCACCTTCTGTGTGCTGGGCCAGTGCCAGGCTTGGCACGCCACACATTCCAAGATTTCATTTTCCTAGCAGTCCTGCCACACGGGAACTGTTTTCAATTTAGAGAAGGGGAAACTGAGGCTTTGAGAGGAAAGAGGGCTTCCTCAGGATCACTTTGCTTGGAAGGGGCAGCTGTGTGGGATCCCTAAGTGTGAATGAAACAGTGCTGCGTCCCTAGCCCCCACCCCTCTGATCTGGTCTGGCCTCCCCCCTCCACTCCACGCTCCTTGACTGCTGCCCCCACGCCCCTACGTGGTTCCCATGGGCAGAGGAGGGAACTAAGGCACAGAGGTGCAGGGGTGGGGGTAGAGGATGAGACCAGGAGACATCAGCTCCCACCTAATCCCAGAGAGCGGCTTCCCTCACTAGGCACTGGGGACAGGTCAGTTCTACCCACCTCTGGCCTCCTAACTGATGCTTCTCCTCCCATGACTCTGGGCACCCTGTGGGGAACCTGACAACCTTTCTCCCAGCAGAAGCCAAGGGATGCTGCATGGTTGCCATGGAAACACCAGAGGATGCTGTAAGGGCAAGAGACTGGTGGCCAGCCCTTCTCACCTGACCAGTGCAAAGAGCAGGCTGAGGGCACAGGTCAGGCTGCACCAGGGCCCTTCTTCCCATGGGCCCCACCCCCAGGCTGCAGGCAGTGCCACTGCTGGCATTGGGCACAGGATGCCAGGGAGGTAGTATTATTTGCACCCCAGGAGTTGGAAGTTGGCCTAAATGCCTAGCCAGGTAAGGAGAAAGACCCAGAGACAAGAAAGAAGAGTCAGAGTAAAGACAGTCAGAAGGACAGTCAGAGAACAGAGTTGGAAGGATAAGGGGTTCAGATTTAGTAAACATTACCTGAGTCTGGCATCAGGCTTATACATTTTTCCCATGAGTTTTGACACCTGATCCTCTAAACTGCTCTGACCCACAAAAGATAAATGTAATTCCAATCTGGAAGAGAAACTGAGGCTGGGGGCAGGGAGTGATAGGACCAGCCCAAGGGCACAAAGTCAGGAGTGATGGAGGGAGAGAAAAGAGGTCAGGGACAGGGAATTCAGACAGACACGACAAAGGGGTCTGGGAGAAAGGACGGTGCCAGACCCAAGTCAAGGCTCCCAGGGCCCACGGACACCTCAAGGGAAGTAACTTCCCACCTTCAACCACAGGCTAGTGGCTCCTCTTGCCATTCCCCAGCCAATGGAGCTCATCCCCCTCCTTTCAACCGTTATGCAGGGTAGGAAGAGCACTGCTCTGAGAGTCCCGAGTTCACGTTCCTTCCCAATGCTCACGTGCTGTGTGACCTTGGGCAAGGTGTTTAATCTCTCCAACCATCAACTTCTCATCTGTAAAATGGTCTAATGATACTACCTGTATCTGATAGGATTAGAGATTATTTAGGTAAAGCACTTAGCCCACACTAGGTCCTTGACAATATTAGCTGGTATTAACGTTAATTTATTCATATTTTTATAATCAGAGGGTCTCAGTCAGGAGCAGTTCTGCTCCCTATGATGTTTTTGTATACATGTGGAAGCATTTTTGGTAGTCAAGTGACCGGGCAGTACCAGCATGTAGTCCTGGGACCATAGTTACTCACTTACTACAATGGTGGGTCAAGCCTGTAAAACATAAAAATGGTCTCTCAAGATGTCAACAGCACCTGCATTAAAAAGGTCAAAAGATCCTCCAAGGGTCCTTGACCTCCAAGTTCAACAAGAGAGTGCTGTGCAGTGGGTCTCTGGGTCAGTAAGACTTGCTTTCAATCCATCTCTGCCACCAACAAGCTATGGGACCTTGGGGTCATCATGTCACCTTCCTGGGCCTCAGTTTCTTCACCTGTATAAAGGGAATACTGATCCGTGCCCCACATTGTTTGAATGTGTGATGAATTCAGAGTATTCAAGCAGGACACTTAGCGGCATCAGCCATCGCCATCACGGAGCAGGATGAATGGCGCTCCAAGGGCCGGTGGGTGGGGCTCCTGAGTGAGCAGAACAGCCCTTTCACACCAGGACCCATTAAGGCCTGGCGTGGGCCAAGCCAAGCAGCTGCATTCCTGTGGCTCCCTGCTCCCTGCTGAGCTCAGGGCCCTTGCCATTGGGGCCCTAGCACCTGGCAGGTCAGAGCATGGGCAGGTGTGGAGGACAGGTCTGTGTTGGGAGAGACAGCTGGGCACTGCCCTTCCTCCCAGAGCAAGGGCCAGCGGTGGCCAGCAGGGACCCAGTCTGGGCTCCTGATGTGGGAGGGAAAAGAAGGACCATAAGCCAGAGGCTGAACCTGGCGGCTGGGGCTTATTCACCCTCTGCTAGCTTGCAGTTGAGGAAGGGCGGCATCAGAGGGAAGGAGGAAATGTATCATTTATCAGGCATCCAACTACATACCCATAATGCTTAAGGTGCTTTACTCCCCTTATTTTATTTTCTCCATACAACTGTGCAAGGTAGGTGGTGCTATCCCCATTTTACAGATGAGGAGACTGACCCTCAGGCAGGCTAAGTGGCTTGTCCGAGATCACTCAGGTAGGAAATGATGAAGACTCTCTCTGAACTATTTTCTCTCCTTCCTTTCCTCACCCCTCTAGTCTGCATTTTTTCTAAATTAAAAAAAAAAATTATTAATAAAATCAATCAACATACAAATGAACATTCTTTTTTTCTTTTTTCATCACATAGTTGTATATTCATCATCATGATCGTTTCTTAGAACATTTGCATCAATTCAGAAAAAGAAATAAAAAGAAAACAAAAAAACTCATACATACCATACCCCTTACCCCACCCTTCCATTGATGACTAGCATTTCAATCTACTAAATTTATTTTAACATTTGTTCCCCTTATTATTTATTTATTTTTAATCCATGTTTTACTTGTCTGTTGATAAGGTAGATAAAAGGAGCATCAGACACCAGGTTTTCACAATCACACAGTCACACGGCGAAAGCTGTATTGTTATACAATCATCTTTAAGAAACATCCTAGCCCCCGTTTTAAAACCCCGATCAATAACCTTCTATTACTCCAGGAAAAAGATAAAACTCTTGACTGGGTCTACAGGGCCCTGGGCTCTGTCTCTGCTTCCCTATCTGGCCTCATTTCACAACGCGCCCCCCTCCTTCCCCACCCAGTCACTCCAGCAACTGCTTTTCTTTTATTCCTTCGCATTCCCTTGCACTACCAGGGTTTCTGCACGAGCTGTTTTCTGTGCCAAGGACACTCTTCACTTTCCACCTATTTCCACCTAGTTGGCAATGCCTCTCTTTCAGATCCCAGGTGGTGTCATATCCTCAGGACAGTCTTCTCTCTGGCCTGGCTAGGCCTAATCCTCCATTACAGGCACTGGATTTTTGTCACTGCCGCAATCTCATGTTTGTTTGTGATTATTTGATAAAGAGCCTTCTTACCGCCATGTCCCCCTCCCACTGATTAACTGGTATTGATAAAGCAGACACTAAGTGCCAGGCACTGTCCAAGGTACTGCAGAGGCAGTGGAGAACAAACCAGATAAGGTCTCAACTCTCAATGGAGTTTGTGTTCTGATGGCAGGAAAACAAAAAGGGCACAGCACCTTCCAAGGGCTGGAGGTGGGAGGCGAGAGTAAGCTCCACTGGAGGAAATGTCGTTCTGCTTGGCTGAATCAGGGAGGACAATGGAGAATGGCTAGAGATGAAGTTGGACAAATGGGCAAGGTCTAGACCACGAAACACCTTAGAATTCAAATGGAGGAGGTTAACTTGATCCCCAGGTAATGGGGAGCCATGGGAAAGTTTTAAAGAGTGGCATGACAAGAGATGTGCTTCAGAGAGATGGCTGAGGCCGCAGCAAGGAGGGAAAGTTGGAGGGGCAAGGCTGGAGGTGGGGAGGCTGGGGGCAGAGCAGGCCTTGCCTGAACCCAGGCCAGACGGGTGGCCTGATCGAGGCCAGCAGGGTGAGGGTGGAAAGAAGTGAAAGGATTTAAGTTTGGGAGCAGGCAGCAAAATCAACAGAACTTGGTGCAGGACTTGGAGGGGTGGGGAGTCGTTTAGGTGACGCCCCAATTTCTATTTGGGCAACTGTGTCCAGTGATGCAGGGTGGGCAGGTGTGGGAGGTGGAGGGGTGGGTCCAGAAGTGCCCTGCACCAAGGAATGGCAGCAGCAGGGGAAAGAGGGCGACAGACTGAGTCCAGAGCAAAGAAAGTGAGATGAGCAAAACCAGTTTAAAGGACAGTCTACAAATGACCTGTCAGAACTCCTCAAAACTGCCAAGGTGCTGAAAAGTAAGGAAAGTCTGAGAAACTGTCATAGACCGGGGGGATTAAAGAAACATAATGACCTCATGCATTGTGAAGCCTGGATGGGATCCTGGGACAGAGAACGGACATTAGTGGAGATACTGGTTAAATCCAACTAGTCTGGAGTTTAGATTAAAGTAATGTACGGATGCTGACTCTTTAGTTTTGATAAACATGTCATGGCCTACGGGAACCAAGAGAGGGATATAAGGGAACCCTGTGCTATCTCTGCAACTTTTTTGTAAACTTAAAGTTATTCCAAAATTAAATGTTTATCTAAAAGGAAACAACCCACGTTGCAGGACTCCCAGTCCCAGCGGCCGATTCTCCTGAGAGACAGAAAAGGGGAGGTCAGGAGGAGGCGGCAATGCACACGGACCTAGGACAGAGTGGAAATCAGGCATGTTTGCTGAAAATCCCCAGGTCTTGGGGCTCAAGGTTTGGGTCATTTCAGAGAATATTGCTGCTCACACTTTTCCCCAGCACCCTGAGGGAGCGACCCCCTGCGAGGTTTGAGGATTCGGCTAAAAGCCTTCCCTGTAGTCTCATTTTTCCAATTTTAAACATTCATGACAATTCTGCATTCTTCTCTGAAACAGTATTTTTTTGTTTTATGATAATGTAGCCCGCGGTGTTCCCCAGAGCATGTTCTTTCAATGGTTTGAAAAGCCCAGATATAAAAATTAAGGATGAAATCTCAGTAGTGGACAAGCTGACCCCGGGAGAGTGGGGACGAGAAAGGAAAGAGACCTCCAGGAATGGCACAGTTAGAAACAAAGAGAGGAAGCAGGGAAGGGAACCAAGAGGTGCATGGCTCCTACAAAGGGCCGACACTGTGCTAGGTACTTGTATTCATTCATTCATTCATTCATTCATTTTTACTCATTCCTTTTACAAATATTTGTGTGTCTGCTTTGTACCAGTACTTCTGCACGTGGAGATAACAGGAAATACAACAGCAAAAATTGGGTGCACTGGTGGTTCAGTGGTTAGAATGCCTGCCTATCATGCAAGAGACTTGGGTTTGATTCCCAGACCATGCACCCCATCCCACCCAAAAAAAACAGCAAAAAATTCTTGCCTTTATTGAACTTAAATGCAAGAGGGCAGGGAGAATAAATAAAATAAATAAAGTAAAACACGGAATATGTCAAGTTAGATTGTGGTAAGTGCTAAGGAGAAAAACCAAGCAGAGAAGGGGGACAGAATATGGGAGGGGGATACAATTTGAAATAGGGTGGCCAGGGAAAGCCTGCTTGAGAAGGTGTCATTGAGCCAAGACAAAGGAAATGAGGCTGCTCTGCAGATGTTTTCTTGTTTATTTTTCACAACTGTGTGTGGTAATAATTCCCCCCACTCTGTTTCATTTGTTTTACAGAGGGGGAATATGAGTCTCAAAGGGGTAAAAGGGTTTGCTTAAGGTCATCCAGAAAATAACTGGAAGGAGAGCATAAGACCAAACTCAGGCCCACCAGTTCCTCTCCAGACCAGATAATTACGAGCCTCCCTAACAACCCTTCCCAGGCCCCAACAGACATCACTAAGCGATCACACCTCTCTCCCTTGTTCAAGTCCAGTCACCAAATCCTCAGAACTGACAGAACTAATCAAGAGGGGTTGGTACAAGCTCATTGGAAGTGGCTGAAAAGAAGGCAGTGGGGTACTTAGGAGAAGATTGGGGGGTAGGGCATTTTGAAGTAATGAAGAGTTCTTTGGTACCTGCTTCTCTGTATATACCTTCTTAACTTGATCAGGTAGGTGATCAGGTTTAAGAGAGATACAGGGTAGAATGGATTGGCATGAGGGCAGAGGGCAGGGGCAGGGGCAGTGTTGGTTGTGGACAGTCCCCAAGGGGAGAGAGAGCATCCAGCAGTGGGGGACTGATGGTCACCCCCTCCACACCCCCAGTACAGCTCTGTCCAGGTGGACCCCAAATGGTCTGGCTGCCATAGCCAAGTCTCCCTAGAATGCCCCCCTCTGTGGCTGGAGTGTTCCTCACAGCCGAGAAGCAAGTTTCGAGGAGGCCCCTCGAGAGGACATCTTCCCACCTCCACCTCTTCCCCTCTTCTTCCCCCATAAAGAAAAAACACGGCAGGGATGAAGAAATGACACTTTCCCCAGAAAGGGCCAGGGCTGGACTGAGTCAGGCCAGAGAAGCCCGCAGGTCACTAATCTGTCTCCCTGCTCGGCTGAGATGGCGCTGGGAACCCAGAAGGCAGAGGACAAACGGAGGCGGGGCAGCGGGGGCGGTGGAGGCGCGCGCCCCACGCAATGCCAACCTCGTATGCGTCACTGGGTGTCACCCAGCTCTGTTCAAATGGAATCTGATGGAGAAGAAAAGTTCCTCTGGACTTTCCCGAATGAGCTTTGTTGTTGAGTCACTGTCACCTGGGGACAGCAAGAAAATGCATAAATCACCGAAGAAGGAAAGAATGGTCCCCATGCAACAATCCCTTCGGGGGAGGGCCCCAGGATCACCGATGGAAATGTGCTCCTAGTCACTTTGTTCTGGTTCTGTTCTCTAAAGAAGCACAGTGCCAGACAGGACGCTAGCACCGGCTACAAAGCACAAGTTTGTATATCCAATTTTGTTTCTCCATTGACTGACATTAAACATGCAAAGGATGTGTGCCGAGTGGCAATATGAACAGTTAACTGGCCCCAGGAATGTCAACCTGGGACATGAGGCGTCTTCTCCTTCCCACCCCTGTTTCTATTTTAGACCTGGGGGTATACTCCCTCCCTCTATTCATCTTTCCCTGAGCAACTGTGAGGGCAGGGATGCCCAGGGGAGGGAAACAGTCCCAATTAAAAGGTTTGCATGCAAAAAAAAAATAATAAAAATTTAAAACAAAAAATAAAAAAGGTTTGCATGCCTGGAGGACAGAAAAGTACCAACTCCTCATTTAGCTGGGCACTTGCTTCCAGCTCCCTGGTACCTCCCAAAGGATACCACCTCCTTCCCCTCCAGAGAGACTCCCAGGTGGGCCTCCAACCTCCTTCTCAGCCTCCTTTACTGGCCTCTCTTTTTCTGCAGCCTAGGGCTGCATCCTCTCTCAATCCTGAACTTGGGTGTTCCACAGGGGCCTGCAAAAAAATGAAGACTCTAGAGCCAGCCAGCATCCTCGCTCTGCTGCTTCCAAGCTGGGTGGCCCTGGCCGAGTCACCCCACCTCGCCAAGCCTCAGCCTCCTCATCTGCCAAATGGGGAGACAATGGACTCGTCTCTTCAGAGCTGATTCGGGGTGAAATGAGTCAATGCACATATGTTACCTAGCACAGGTCCTGGACCAAAGTTAATTCTCAATAAATTGTGTCTCCTACCTCCTGCCTGATGGAGCAGACACGTAACTGGTAAGAAAGCAACGAGAACAGGTGACGTAGGGAGCTATACAAAATTAGGGGCCCTGGGCACTGTCTCCAAGGAGATGTTGACCTCTATGAAGCCACTATTGGCTTTTCACCAACCTACCTCTTCCTTCCAAACATGCTTTTCCCACCAGTGCCACAAGTTCCCTACCATGGGGAGGGGACCTTCTTGACCTGCCTGAACTTGCCTCACTCTGTCACAACAGGATATCAGGACCAGGGGGCTGAGATCACAGCTTTGAGTGTTTTTCCTGCCCCTCTCAGCTTTGTCCTTCTTCCATCCAATGTTCTGAGCCAAAATCACTGCTTCCCAGGCTTGGATGCCACACAGCAAGCTGCTTCCGAGCAAAAATATCCATGTGGGGGAGGGTGGGGCAGGGCCACAAAACAGAGGCGGGGGTGGGGAGGCTGAGGCAGGAGAAAGAGAACACATTTCTTGAGCAATTATTATGTGGCCACGTGAGAAGAACCCAGTCCCTGGGGGGGGGATAAAGAACCCTGGCAGATGGTGTGTATGTGGTGGGGCGAGGGGTGGTGGTGGCTGAGTGGGGACCAAGCCCCCAGAGAGAGATCAGGCCCATACTCAGGGTTCAGTGGCAATTCCTAGGGAGAAGAAGGGGCCTAAGGAGAGAATGAGCCCTAGAACCTGACAGAAAAAAGGTGACCTGAACCCCAAAGAGAGACCCAAGGGCTAAGGAAAATGGGTGCTCAGATGCAGTGGGGATGAGATACACACTGGGAAGAAGGGTACAGCTGTCCTAGATCCTAGGAGGGGGTGCTTTAGACCAGGGTGGGGAGGTGGGGAGAGGCCTGCAGAGCTTAGAATTCATTAATTGAACATCTCAGAGGCTTTATTTGCTGGGCAGGGTTAAGTGAGGAAGAAACAGGAAATCTTAAAATGGCAGCCAACAATTTCCAGTTCAAGAGGTTCGGAGGAGGGGTGTCTCCCTACTTCTGGGGAGGCCGTCTACTGGGTAGAGACCAGGCCCAGGCTTTGGCCCCTATGTCTCCTTTCCAGAGAGCGGCTCAAACAGGAACCTTCACCCAGGCAGGGGGCGTCTCCCCAGACCCTTTGAAGACCTCCCCGACTCGGGAACTGTCTGTGCCCGGCGGCTCAAGTTCCTGCCCCCTGCCCCTCTCTCCCCGCCAGCCCAGTTTCTGTGGAACTTGGTCAGGGTCCCGTGGGGCTGGGCTCTTGGCACAGAGGTCAGAGGGAAAGAATCTGGAGGTCAAGAGAGCCACCCCTCCCCCTTAGATGCTTCAAAGACAGAACTTCTACAAAGCATCCCTCTCCCCTAGAGCTGCCAGACCGTGGTGGGGGAGGGAGAACAATTGGGGGGGGGGGAGCGGCGCAACAACCAGAAAACCTGGAAGAGGGAGTCTGCAAAGCAGCTGCCAGGAATCGGGGGCCACACGTCAGAGTTTTCCCTGGAAGACACTGGGACAGGAGGCTCCTGGCCTGGCATCAACAAGCTTGATGGCCTTGCGGCCGACAAGCTGTGTGTCACCGGCAGCCCATGCCACCCTCCTGGGCCTCTGGGTTCTCATCTGCCCAGGAAATGGGCTGAATGCCCCCCACCCCCCACCAATCATGGAGTCCTGTCAACTCTGTCCCCAAATGTCTCTGTCCGCCTCTCCCTTGTCCCCACCACCACCACC
>PVIY010061135.1:0-11353 GCA_004026745.1 Myrmecophaga tridactyla | reverse complement strand
CTCCTTCCCCGTCGGGTCTGGGGAATCACTCCCTGCTTGTCCAGTTGGTTCAACCCTGGGCCAGGCGCCCGGCTGGGCCGGTGGCCTCTCCCTCTCTTGAGACCTTCAGCCACCTGTCCCAGGAGGTCTTGTTCCGGGTCTGTCTGGCAGCAGGGGACTGGACCTGGCGACTCTGAAGCCCCTTCCAGCTCGGTGAATCCGGATCCCAGAAAGCCCCGCCCCCCCCCCCCCCCCCCGGGAAACAGCCAGCTTTGCTTGGACAGAATGGGAAACTGAGGCTAGACTGATTTTCAGCCCAAAGAGGCAGCCAGAACAAAGGGGCACGGTTTTTGTGGCTTCTCCTTATGCATAATGGATCATAATTATAATACTTGGAACGTACGTGTGGCCTGCTTTCCAGAAGCTGAGAGCCCAGTAGAGTAGAGACTTTAGTTTCTCAGTCTCACACACAGAGGCGCGTGCGTGCACACACACACACACATTTTAAAGAGCAGGCCAAAAAGTGTTATAAATAAAATTCTAGAACATGAGTGGGAGGAATAAACAGGAAAATTTCACTGTAAGAGATGAAATGCACCAACTTCTTATGATTGCTTCACTCTCACAGCCCACAATTGTGCTATTGATCAGAAACGGGGCTGGATATATTGTTGCTTTGCTCAGACTTTTTCTTGTCAATACATTTGTTTAAGGGAGTGTAAATACAGTTAGTCTACAGATGAGGCTAACAGTAAAAGAAAGAAGATATCTTTTTTAAAAATATATTTGTATTGAGAAATCTTCACACAGGTACAATCCATCCATAGTATACAATCAATCGCTTCATAATATCATCACATGGTTGTGTATTTATCACCATGATCATTTTTTAGATTTTGCATCACTCCAGAAAAAGAGGTCAAGAGAAACAGAAAAAACTGTTTTTTTTTCTGTTACATCCCATACCCCTTAGCCTTCCCTCTCATTGACCACTAGTATTTCAATCTACCCAATTCTTTTTTACCCCTTATCCCACCTATATTTATTTATTTTTATCCTTATTTTTTTTTTTTACTCATCTGTCCATACCCTGGATAAAAGGAGCATCAGACACAAGGTTTTCACAATCACACAGTCACACTGTAAAAGCCGTATGGTTATACAATCATCTTCAAAAATCTAAGCTACTGGAATATAGTCCAACAGTGAAAGAAGGCATCTTCATTGGTACAGGAAGGGAACATAACTGAGCATCTTTTCCTTCTGGCCCAGACATGTCTTCATGATGTCAGCCCCAAAGGGTTGGTACCTTTTGGTCTTTCCTACCTCTTTCCACTCTTCCCCCAGCCTGAAATGTCTTCCATTCTTCTCCTTTGGCCCAGCTCCTATTGCTCCTCATCCTTGAGGCCTCCATTTGAGGCATTCTGTTCATCTGGCCTGCCCTCCCTTCACCCTTTCTGGTGTGAATACCTCCCCCTTGTCCATTCCCACCTCCAGCCCCAGTGGCTGAGTCCCCAGTTGACCTCAGTCCCACCTCTGATCTTGAGAACCATTGGCTATCTGGACCTAACACACCTGCTGCTGACCTTGGGAGTTAAGATCTAGGGCCCCACCATGCTGGATGCTCTTGGAGGACAAGCCAGGGCTGTGGCTTATTCCCTGTTTCCTAGTATGCACCTGACACATGACTTTTTCCAAAACTTTAAAAGTGGTGGAGTGGTCCTTGTTTTGATGACTTGGAATGCAGAATAACTCACCTTACTTTCTTACCAAATGGCTGAGTACATGATTCATAACTTCTATGACTATTTCTACATCTGTTGATTCCTCTCTGCCTCCGCACATCCCCTCCTACCCACCCCCCAACCCCGGATTTTGTGGCTTAGTGTTTTCGGTGAGCTCATTAATATTTTTCAGACCAAGGTAGCATTTTCTAAAATAACACAAGGGCTGGTTCTCTAGCTCCAGAGCTTCTTTCAGCTCTTGTATTCTACAAACCCAGGAAATTATTCACAGAAGTTGCCAGGAAGTAGAGAGACATTTTAGTTTGGGCCTCCACAAACTAGAAATAAAAGAGCCTATGGAAAAAGATGAGGTTCTGGAAGGCTCACACGAACTCGTAGGGAGTCTGCTAAATAATATTTTTGTCTGCTGTTTGTAAATGTGACTCGCTTTGAAACCATCTGTCATGTGGTGAGAAGTATTTAAATCTGTGAAAATGAGTATATTTTTGTATATACCAAAGCAGAGTTTTAATGGATCCCTGCTGCCCGTTGTCCAGTGCATTCTTTGAATTATGATCTTATCCGATTGTCTAGTAACATTTAAGATGCAATTCAAGGGGAGGGGATGTGGTAATGAATGGAGAGCTGCTGTGCAGTTCATAACTCAGTATTTCTTTAAGGTAGGACAGAGAGGCTGAAATGCAGGTGGGAGAGCAGTGTTTCATAATGGATCTGGGATGGGGTTGGAGTTTTGCTTTCCTTCTTCAGCTTCTGGAAGCAGCCATTCCCCAGGTGGGTGGAACTGCTGCCAACTGCTCCTCATTTCCTAGTAAAGGGCTAGCTTTGCACAGCTGGAATTGGGCATCGCTGACAGCTCAGCACTTCACCCTTTATAACAATTCTGTTTTCCCTGCTGCCCACGGTCCCTATGGGTAATATTGCCAACTTAGCAGTGCCCGAGACATCTAAATTACTGGCAGCAGCAACAGCTGTTGCAGTACGAAATTTGAAAATCATTTGAAAGGCTTCCTCATGTTGAATAGAGAAGGTGGGCTCAGAGAAATAACTCCTCTCTCCAAACACCTGCAAAACTAACTGTGGGTGGTGCTTTACATGGGCATCCGTTCCTTCTTGTGGGACATGTGTTTGCTGCCCAGTAAAACTGTATCTTTCTAGAAGAGCAGAACATTGTCGAAGGTGAAAATCAATGGTCTGAGCTGGAAAGAACTCCAGAGTTTAAATATCAGAGATGAGGAAACTGAGGCAGAGCTGGGATTTGATCATAGGCCCCAGACTCTCAGCCAAGTGACTTCTGATGATGTCATTCTCTGATATCTGCCAAAGATGGACCCATGGAGGGAAATGGGGCAGAGCCTTCTCTTGTGATACCTGAACACAAGCCACGATAAAGAAAACATTTTTAACACCCAAGAGAATGGAAAACAGGTACACATGCAAATACATGTTTATGTGGGTACTTACTTGTGCAATAATGCTTATAGCAGCGCTATTCACCATGGCCAGAAGGTGAAACCACCCTATATGGCCATCAACTGATGAATAAGTAAATTAAAATGTGGTCTGTCTATACAATGGAATATTATTCAGCCACAAAAAAGAAATGAGGCACTGATACATGCAACCACATGAACAAACCTTGAGACCATTATGCTAAGTGAAAGAAGCCAAATACAAAAGGCCACCTACTGGATAATTTTGTTTATATGAAGTATCCGAAAAAGTAAATCCATAGAGACAGGAGGTAAATTAGTAGTTGCCAGGAGCTGGAGGGAGAGGGTGATAGGACTCAACTGCTTAATGGATATAGGGTTTTCTTTTAGGGTGTGAAAATGTTTTGGAACTAGATAGAGGTGGCAGTTGCATAACAGTGAATGCACTGAATGCCACGCAGTAATTCATCTTAAGTTGATTTTGTGTGATGTGAATTTTACCTCATTAACAAAAAGAAGAAACTTTTAGGCACCTTCACTCATAGGTCTAGGCAATGACTGATAGTGGTAACCCCAACACCAAATAGAATCTCTCTGGGATGCAAATAGTGTTATACAGCAAGAATAGTGGCCAAGGGCACAGGCTTTCAGATCAGAACTGGGCTCATTTCTAAGCTCTGCCACTGACTACCTGTGTGCCCTTGGGTAAGTGACAATCTCACCGAGCCTCAGTTTCCACATCTGTGAAATGGAGGTCACTTTAGAACCTCCCTCATGGGGTTGCCACAAAGATTAAATAACTCACAGTGAGTAATTAGAAGGTTATAAATATTTTTTTTAGGAATTGAGTATAGCTGAAAAGAGGATGAAACTCTAGTAGGAGCTCAATAATAGTAGCTATCATATAGAGTAGGGAAGCAAACTCTCAGACCAGTCCCAAAGAAACAAAACAGGAGGCAAGTGAGTATTGGGCCTTAAAAGTGCAACAGCTATCAGTTTTCAGTTTAGAGTAAGTGACCATCTCAACCTGTTACTTTTAAGCAGCCTGACAGCCAGGCACCCAGCTTCTTCTGAATAATAAAGATGATCCATGGTAGGTGATCTCACTGCCCTCCCCACTGCGTGGGACATGACTCCTAGGGGTGTAAAGCTCCCTGGCAATGTGGGACCTGACCCCTGGGGATGAACAAGGACCTGGCATCATGGGACTGAGAAAGCCTTCTTGACCAAAATGGGGAAAAGAGAAATGAGACAAAATAAAGTGTCAGTGGCTGAGAGATTTCAACAGAGTAAGGAGGTTATCCTGGAGGTTATCCTCATGCATTATATAGACATCCCTTTCTAGTTTATGGTGTATTGGAGTGACTGGAGGGAAGGACTTGTAACTATTGAACTATGTTCCAGTAGCCTTGATTCTTGAAGAAGACTGTATAACTATATAGCTTTTACAGTGTGACCATGTGATTGTGAAAACCTTGTTCTGATGCTCCTTTAATCCAGTGTATGGACAGATGAGTTAAAAAAAAAGGATATAGAGTAAATTAATAAGGGGAGATAAAGGATAAAAATTAGGTGGCTTGAAATACTGTGCCTCAGTGAGAGGGAGGGGTAAAGGCGTATGGGATGTATGAGTTTTTTCTTTTTTCTTATTTCTTTTTCTGGCGTGATGCAAATGTTCTAAAAATGATCTTGGTGAAGAATACACAACTATGTAATGATATTGTGCGCCATTGATTGTACACCATGTATGGACTGTATGTGTGTGAAGATTTCTCAATAAAAACATTAAAAAAAGAAAAAAAAGAAAGATGGATTCTTCAGCAGTGTTTGTAGCTATCACCCCTGGCTGTCCTCAACAGTCCCTAACCAAGTGGCACTTATCTAGTGTCCACCTGATTCTCTATTCTTGGCTCTGTAGCTAGTGATGATATCAGCTCAGCTCTATGATGCTTGTGCAGATACCCTTCCTTCTCACTCTTGACCTTCAGCTCTCCCTTGAGGAGCTGATTGCATTCACTCTTCTAGCTCTTCTAGCTTCCAAGCATCCTGAGTAGGCCTTGACAATTCTGTATCATGTTCTAGTAAGTACGCACTCCCATGTCCACCTGAGGGCTCCCAAAGGAAGAATTTGGAGAGCAGCTGCTTGGTGAATGTTTGAGAATAATTGAGGGACAATGGTGACTTTTGCTTAAGTAAGTTGAGATATGATGAAAATAAAGGAAAGGGAATATTAGAAAGGAAATGAAAAAGCAAGCATGGAAAATGGGAACTTCTCTTCACCAGAACAGTGATATTCATTTAATAATATGTATATATTTATTATTTTTTAGATGGTAAAAGCCATCTGTCTTTACTTACTTTAAAATACGGAAAAGTCCCCCAATTTTATAATTATATACATAAATGTGTGTATATGTATGTGTATATAAAATATTATATAACTGTCTTGTATGTGTATGTATGTATATATATTTTATATTATATATATATCTGTCATCCCTAACTCTTCATTCAGAAACTCATAGTTGTGATTTGTTGTATCCCCTCCCCTTTTTGTAAATAAGATATAACAAGTTTACAGTAAAGTGCATATATCTGAAGGTATGGCCCGATAAATTCTTAATTATGTATACAACCATGTAACCACAATCTGGGTCAAGATATAAAACATTTCTAGTAACCTGGAAGATTTCCTTGCATTCCTTTCTTAAAAGTAACTCCAAGATTGAGTAAAGCAGCAGAATTTCAAAATCAGAAGCAGGTCAAGGGTAGCTCAGCGGTGGAATTCTCGCTGGCCATGCGGAAGGGCTGGGATCAATTTCCCTACCCTGCACCCCCCACCCCTCCACCAAAAAAAAAAAAAATCACATGATTTGTACATATTCATTAAAAGCAGGCAAACTCATATGAACCCATACTTTAAAGGAAATGAAGTTAGGAGGCATAGAAATTAGACTGTGGGGATTTTAGACTTTTAAAAATTAGAAATTTGACCTACAGAAATGATTTTTTTTTTTTTTTGTGATGCTCTTTCTGGCTTGACCCCGGGAAGCCAAGGGAAGGGAAGCAGGGTTCTTTTTTAGATAGTGGGAGTGAAGGAGCAGAGAAGAGCCCCTTCCTCATTCTTGCCAACTTTTGTGCATCCCCTCCCCTCCCCAACAAAGCCCTGTGCATGTTGGAATAAGGCATCATGTATGGAGCCTTGATTCAGCTAGAAGCTTGGATTGTCTGTCCAGGTTGAATTGTTTCCTTGCTCATTTGACTGTGTTATTGCAATAGCAGCAATAACAGCAGGATCTCCAAAGACATGGCCCATCAGTGGTCAGGAAATGACGAATGTCAAACTATGTCGGACCCTGGCTCTTTCCAACTTTTTTCATCTATGGTACCTCTTTGGAATAAAATTGCCCACGCCTTGCTGGGTTTTCTTAAAAAATTCACATTGCCTCTTTACATAAAGGCAGGGATGATGGCGCTTTGGAAAAAGAAGGAGAAAAAGAAGAAGAGTGGGGAGAAAAATGAAGGAAAGGCATGCATTCCAATTTTTCAGGTTTGAAGTGCAAGTCCAAAAACCTGTTGAGCTGAATTGTCACTTCATCTAGAACTTTCTTACGTCCATTTAAAACAGTCTGTTGCTTTCTAACTGGGCCTCGTTTTTGTAGCTCGGTTTCCTGATTCTCATTGTACTTCCAAATGAGGTAGAGAATGAATATAAAATGCAATAGTGTCACGTGTCTCTTGCCATCCTGAGCCACGATGCACTTGATACCTGGAAGCCCAGTTTTATTCTCAGGTGAAACCCTGAGTAGGTGAAGCAAGATTGGAACATGCTACTGCTAGGGACTCAGACAGATATTTGCACATTGATGGTCGCAATGAAATTATTCACAATAATGCATAAGCAAAATGTGATATATATATACAGTGGAATAATTATTCAGCCACGGAAAGGAATGAAGTCTTGATGCATGTGACAACATGGATGAACCTTGAGGACATTTATGTTGAGTGAAATAAGCCAGACACAAAAGGATAAATACTGTATTATCTCACTTTTTTGAACTAATTAGAACGAGCAAACTCAAAGAATTACAATCAAGAATATACGTTACCAGGAGATAGATTGGGGTTAGAGGATGGGGAATTGATGCTTAATTTGTGCAGAATTTCTATTTAGGTTGATGTTAAAGGTGTGAAAATGGATGGTGATGATGGTAGCACGTTATTGTGAGTGTAATCAACAGCCCTGAACTATGGAGGTGGATGGGGTTAACAGGTGGAGCTTTAGGATGTGTATATTACTAGAATAAAACTGAAAAGATAAAACATAGGGCTGTACAACACAGTGAACCCTACTATAGATTTTAGACTATAGTTAATAGTACAGCTATAAGAATGTTCTTTCAAGATTTATAACAAATGTATGGTACTCATACAAGGTGTTAATAATAAGGTTATTCATGGGAAAATAAATCTAATGTAAATTACGGATGATAAATAATAGTGTGATTTTAATAATCTTTCATCAATTGTAACAAAGGTAATTACTGCTAAAAATAATATCCTTATTTTAAAAATGCTATCATCAATTATTAACAAATGCTCCACACCAATGTAAGTTTCTGGGAGGTGGCGTGGTATATGGAGTCCTGTATTTTCTGCATGATTGTTTTGTAAACCCATAAATTCTCTAATAAAAAAAAAAAAGAAAATGCTATCGTTACTGCAGCTGCCCTAGTCTGACCCTGTGTTTTGCCACTGACGAATTTTCACAGGCTTGAAATTCCAGCCAGAAAAAGGAAAGGTCAAGTTTGAGGTGGATTGACTAGATAAAGGCCAAGGTCCCTTCTAGATCTCACACTGCAGTACCCTCTCCTTGAACAATGCTAGGCTCCCTGCCTCCCCCGTCTCTTTTTGCCTCTGTGAATTTCTCACCAGCCTGCTGCGATGTGGAAGAGTAATAAAAACATTTTTGAAAACCGGAATGTTCCAGAAGTGCCTTCACAATGTAAGTGCCAAACACAAAGTGTGAGTGCATTTTCACTTGATCAAGAGGATATGAAGTTAGGAGCTACAAGATTTGGCTCCTGTTTACTTTTCCAATCTCATCTTGCACCAGTTCCCCTTCATTCAGTCCAACCTTATCAGGTTACTTTCAATACCATAAACTTGCCAACCTTCTTCCCTGCTTAACGCTTTCCGTAGTTTGTTCCCCCTATCTGATGCCTTTTTACTTTTGCCCAGCTCATCACAACTAATCAAAAGTAGTTATTTTGTTCTTTCTTTCATAGTACCTTTTTTTTGCCCTTCACTGCATTTTTCATTATTTATAATTATATATAAATAATTTATATTTAATATTTATGTCCCCACTAGACTGTAAGCTCTATGACAGGTGGAGTACACCTTTTTCTATTTTTACTTTGCATGCTCAGGATCTGGCACATAGTAGGTTTTCAATTAAAGGTTGAACCTCCCCCCAGAAAAGATATGAAGAAATAATTTTCTTTCCATGGATGAACCATTTAAGTCCAGTGGGTAGATTAGAAAAACTGCTCTCTCCCAATTATATTTCGAGGTACATTTTTCATCTAAAGTCATAGGTCAAATCATGTGTGACAAGCTAGAGTAATGACTATCTATGGCAACTGTTTTGCTATCACATGGAAGGGTTCTTTGCGAGAAGTGCTTCTGCGTTTCAGTAATCAGAAACGCTCTTTATAAATCAGACCATAATAAAAGCTAGGTGTAAAGAGACTAACTCGTTATCTTCCTATACAGGTCTTTGTATTTTTTATGAGCATGAGTGCATGATGTAATTTTTACACGGGCTACATACTTCATGCAACCATTGCCCCAGGAGTAAACTATAAGAACATATCAATACCCGTAGATGTATGGCTATTGCATAAGAGCGGCCATGATCCTCTTTGGATCTCTGATAGCTCATTGGAAAATTGGGGATAGTGAAAATCACCTTCCCCATAGTGAGAGGGGCATAAAGTATGGAGGTAACTCAGATTCCTCTTTGATCTACAACTCTTATAATTCAACGCTAATTATGGATCAGTCCAGATTCAATTCATGTACCTCAATACAAAGTTATTAGACCAATATATCATCATACTGAATAGCACTCTAGTGCTGGCGGAGCTGGGTCTGAACTAACTGTGATACAGGTGGAAATTTATAACAATCCTAATATCCATAATATTATGGTATTATTTATCAAGCCCTCGCATTTAGACTTCATGAGAGAAGAGACTTCATCTGTTTGATTTCTAAGTATATCCCCAAAGCCTAAGGCAGTGCTGGTCCCCAATAAATAATTGATTAAAAGAACGAGTGAATGGATAAATAAATAAATGCTTTGAACCAAGCAGTGTGCTAAGTACTTTCAGATTACTTCAATGTATATGCAAGTTCTATTTCCCTGCCTGGTGCTGAAGGCACAAAGATGATATAGACACATGCCCCTGGCCCATGAGAAATGCTTTTCATAGATTTTTGCTTTTCATCTGTGCAGCCATTCTACAAAGTCACTGTTACGATTATTCTCATTTGAGGCATGAGGAAAGTGAGACTCAGGGAGATAGGTAACTTATCGTAGGAAATACCACCAAATAAATGAAAGAATCAAGATTCAATTCTCATGGGAGAAAGATCAAAGTTGATGGTGGAGATATACAGAGAAGGTAGGGTTTAACAAATGAGTATGAGGAGTGCTGAATCATTATACTGATATTTCTCTTAGTCTCCAGTGTCTTGGAGCAGCTAGAAGTAAAAACCTAAAATTGCGGAATTATAACCTATACCAAACCCTGAAATCTGTTCTACAACTAATTGTTGCGATGTGCTTTGAAATTTATTGCTTTTTGTATATATGTCATTTTTCACGAAAAATTAAAAAATATGTATTTCTTCTAGCCCCCAGTGTTTTGGAGCAACTACAAGGAAAAATCTGAAATAGTGGAATGCTAACCCATAACAAACTCTGAAATCTGTTCTGTAACTAGTTGTCGAAGTGTATTTTGAAAATCATTGCTTTTCTTTCCCTTCTTTGTATATATGTTGTATTTAACAATAAAAACGTTAAACAAACAAACAAAAAGATTCAACTTTCAGTCTGCCTGACCCCATAGTTTAGCCTCAATCACTGGGGAACATGGCTTTTCTTCTTTATAATTTTTTCATGCATTTTCTTTCCGCAACTCCTATGGCCGATTCTTCCCATGAAATCCCTGGAGGAAGAAATGTCTTGGTCTGCATCATTCTCCTAAGAAGACTTGCAATGGCCTAACTTGCTTCTTCTCAGTCCATCCTAGGTTTGCCCAGCTCCCAGGTAATTTTTTCTACTGCCTTGCTTTCATCTTTTCACTCTCTGCTTATGTCTCTTCTGTGTTGATAAGGTCAAAATGGCACTGGGATCCCAGGTTAATGTGCCTCCATATTCAGGCACCCTATTTCATGATAGTCTCCCAGTTGAACATAAACTCATTCAGGATAGTGTCTTCACTGGCCTCCACCGGCCTCGTACAACTCCACTCCCTTTTCTGAAATGGCCTTGGCCCTCTGCCTGTGGGACCCATCCCATAAAGCAGGCCCCACCTTTTCCACCCCTTTAGCCATTGGCCTTGAATTGTCTTCAAATATTTCCTGGGCATGTTTTGGGTCTGAGGAATAGTTATAAGTGGTTGTGTTATTGAACTTGGGCTCCGAGGGCCTTCATTTAAGTCTCTGAACTTGCTTCCTCACTTAAATAAGAGGGAAAATAATACAATATTGCACAGATGATAACATGTGAAAACAATTCATAAATGCTACAGTGCCAAACAAATATTGATAGTGATATTGCCTGCTCATGCAAAGCCTTTTTTTTCATGTGTATGCTTATTTGATCAGATATTAAAACACTTTCTATACATAAAGCCACCAGAAACAAAAATAGAAGCAAAGAACAAACTACTAAATATGTGCACAAAATATATCACTAGTATATCTTTTTTTATAAACTTTTTTATTAATTAAAAAACTTAACAAAAGAACATTAAAATATCATTCCATTCTACATATACAATCAGTAATTCTTAATATTGTCACATAGTTGCATATTCATCATTTCTTAGAACATTTGCATCGATTTAGAAAAAGAAATAAAAAGACATCAGAAAAAGGAATAAAACGATAATAGAGAAAAAA
>PVIY010061134.1:0-11352 GCA_004026745.1 Myrmecophaga tridactyla | reverse complement strand
CCCTGCCGTCCAACACACACTGGGCCCACCTCTCTGCAGCCTGGCAGGGTGGAGGGTGCCCACTGCATCTCGGGTGGTATTCCAAGATGGCCTGCAGGCCTCTCAGGGAAGTGCGCAATTGTTTCCTTGCGATGTTTTCTGGCTGCCAAGAGGGCAGAGCTTGGCTACCTCCAGAGGGTGGCTCTCAGGAGCTCAGCTTGACTGTGACTCAGTTTCCCCATTTACAGACATTTGGGGTGAGGAGAAGAGAAGTTGCCTTCTGGTAGGCAGAAAGAGTTACCAGCATCGCTGTGGTCAGTGAGCCTATCCTGGGAGGAGGGCAGGACTCTAGATTCCAAGGCATGGGCAGCTTTCACCTCTTCCTTCCACATGGGCAGACACTCTACTGGGCTCCCTGCCTGGAGGAACCAGTCTTTCTTAGATGGGGCAGAGCTCTCTAAACCCTGTGTTTTAGTTTGTTAAAGCTGCTGAATGCAATATACCAGAAACGGAATGGTTTTAAAAAGGGCATTTATTAAATTGCAAGTTTACAGTTCTAAGGCCATGAAAATATCCAAACTAAGGTACCAACAAGAGGTTACCTTCACTCAAGAAAGGCTGATGCCATCTGGAACACCTCTCAGCTGGGAAGGCACATGGCGACCTCTGCTAGCTTTCTCTCCTTGTTTCATAAGGCTTCCACAGGGGCGTTTTCCTTCTGTATCTCCGAAGGTCTCTGGCTGTGGGCTCTGTTGGCACTGAAGCTTTTCCCAAAATATTTTCCTCTTAAAGGACTCCAGTAAGTGACCCTATCTTGAATGGGTGGAGACACATCTCCATGGGAGCCACCTAATCAAAAGATTCTACCCACAGCTCGGTGGGTCACATCTCCATGAAAACAATAAAAAAGATCCCGCCTAGCAATACTGAATCAGGGTTAAAGAACATGACTTTTCTGGGTACATGACAGTTTCAAACCGGCACACCCTGTCATGCCTGGGAGGAATTTTCAGAGTCAAGCTATTCCCTAAGCCCAGGCAAAAATGACACCTACAGAGGTCAAGCCTGTTTTGAGCATTAAGCTCTAGGCACTGCTGCTGTTAGTGGGTAGGGAAGGGGGAAAAGCCAAGCAGACCCTGACATTTCCCTCAAGGACCAATCTTCTCCATGAATGCCACATGTAAGCTCCCAACTCGGGAGAAAAATAGGACTCTACAGAAATGAGCTCTGCCCTTTTCCCCAACCCCGTGCCCTACACCAGCGGCATTCTTCTCACCCGGCTCCGGTTCCACTGCCCTCCCCCTCCCCCCTCCCCCACATGACACTTCGGTGGACATTCCCCGATTGTTGCCTCCTCAGAGATTCTCCCCACAGTGGGCCTGGAGAGCTGTGCCCTCGTCCTTCCAGCAGCCATCCCGTCTGTCGCTGTGGCATGTGACTGAAATGGCCTGACCCCAGGGTCTGGGCTCGGCTGGCTGCAAGTGAAGAGGGGAGCAGTGGATGGGTTTGAAGGTCTGGGGGTTAAACCCACCGCAGGGTGGGGTTTAGGACTGAGGTTCCTGGGGAAGCTGAAGTGTGGTACTGGGGAGCACGGCTGCTAATGGGGAGGTGCTAGGCCAAGGGGGCAGTTTCCAGCTCTACATAGCTCTTCGTAGAGCTGCCTGTGATGATCTTATTGCATTTGTTTGCTCAGTTTTTCAGGGGGAGAGGGTCCGTCTGGCCCGCTAGAATTTAACGCCCATGAGAAGAGGGACCTGCCAGTCTTGTGGTCTCAGCTCCCAACCACAGCGGTGGGCGTGCAGCAGGTGCCGAGTGAATGCATGCTGGATAAATGGATGGGAGCAGTCCCAGAGAGCCTCGTGGCATCTGGGTGATGAGCAGCGTCTTGGGTGGTGGAAGAGGGGAAAGGCTCTGACTGGCCTGCCCAGGCGTCATTTATTAAATGGCACCCTCCTTCCCCCATGAGGCTGATGGCCCCTCCACCCCCACCTGTTATTCTCCGAGTGACGCTTCCGCCTCCATCCCCGCTCCCTCCCCGAGCTGAAGAGACAGGACACAATGGCCAATGTACTCTCCAGTTTAGCACCCACTTGAACCCTAACTCAGGATGACACCATTGCATACGTGACCCCGTAACAGAGGGGAAGACTGCTTGTTAATCCCCAAACACCCTCTAAGGAGGGCGACTCCTGAGAGATGAAAGACCCTTTTGGGTGATTGAATGCCGCAGTGGGCTCTTGTGCTCAGGGGAGCCCGGAGCTGAGGCAGTGCAGGCGGGCACTTCCAGGGCGGGGGTCCCCACACAGGCTCCCGGGGTATGCAATTGGAGGTGGGTTTAACGAGGTAGGAAAGGGAGACCTCAGATCTCTACATCCTGTTCAAGTTCCCCCTACTTTATCTTGTTCTGGGGTCTTTGAGTGTTACTTCAGACAACCGGTGGGGATAGCCAGGCAGTGGCCCCTTCCCCGTCATTCATTCTGGGTGGAACGGGGCCTCTCCTGGAGTGACCCGGGCTCCTTCCTTCCGCTGGTGGTGTAGGGTCTCCTGCCTGCTCACACGACCTCCTTTTCTGTGGAACAGGTCTTCCGCAGTGGGCACCCGCAGCTGAAGCGGCAAAAATGCCAGGAATTCCTGATATGTTCGGTTTCTTTCCCAGCAGCGTCCCTACTCCCTATCAGTCCGTGGGTGGAGACACCTGTGGGGTGTAGGCCTGGGCTCCCCTCCCCTGCAGTATCCTAACCCCGCGGGATGTGCTGTACTACGACCCTCCTCTAGGGGGAGCTCGACATCCTACCCCTTTCTTTCCAATCCCTGCCCCAGGGAGCCAGATTGTTTCTCATAGTCCCAGTCCGCAGGGCTGGCCAACAGACATATAATGCAAGCTACATGTCTAGGAACTATGTTAGAAAAAGCGAAACAGGTGAAATTACCTTCCATAAAATATATTAGTTCACTCAAGCTACCTCAAAAGGGCTACCATTTTCAGATGTAATCAGTGTAAAAATTATCAACGAGCTATTTAATATTTTTTTATACTAAATCCTTGAAACCCGGCGTACATGTTTACATTGACAGAACATTTAAATTGTGATTACCCATAGAACAAGGGCTCAGTGGCCATGTGTGCTGATGGCACCTTATTGTAGGGCTCAACTCCAGAGTTTATGGCAGGGAACGTAACTTGGCTGAAATCACCTGACCCCAGGGTCGGGGCTCCGCTGGCTGCAAGTGAAGAGGGGAGCAGTGGATGGGCTTGAAGTTCTGGGGGTTAAGCCCACCGCAGGGTGGGGTTTAGGTCTGAGGTTCCTGGGGAAGCTGAAGTGTGGTACTGGGGAGCAGGGCTGCTGATGGGGAGGTGCTGGGCCAAGGGGGCAGTTTCCAGAGCTGAGATCATGGAAGTGCAGTGTCTGATGAAGGTGGGTGCAGGGGCCATTCGACTGAGGTTTTTGAGAAACTTTCAGGCTGGTGTTTTGTTCTCATTTTTTATTTTGAAATGTTTTCAAATTTACAGGACAGTTGCAAAAATAATACAAACCCCATAGGGAGGACTCCACCATACCCCTACCTTCTCCCACCGCCCACCCCCTCCAGATACCCTAATCCACCAATTTTAAGATTTTTGTCGCATTTGTTATTTGAGTCTATTTATCTATTTAATCCCTTTAAGGGTAGATAATCCAGTTCAAGAAATTTGACATTGGTATGAAGCTTACAGCCCATTTTCTAATTTTTCCATATGTTCCAATAATGTCCTTTTGAGCCTTTTCTCCTCCCTTGTTAGATCCTGTCCAGTATCATGCATTGCATTTAATTGTCATTGTTTCTTTAGTTGCTCCAGGTTGGTGCGTTTAACTCCTTTGAAACCTTCGGGATGCTGGCAAGAGAAGGGACAGATGGACAAGCATCTGAGACCTCTACTTGGTGCTGAGACAGCTTTAGAGAGGTGAGATGAGATTGGACCCAACAGTGCTGACCTGTGGTTCATTTACTAATCACCAGAAAAGCCAATCATTCTTAATTCTAAATTTCCAAAATGAAGATTTCAAAATGCAAGGTGTGACCTACACAAATTGAGCTAGCACGCTTTCTGTTGCATTCTTGAACCCTCAGTGAAAGTGTTTTTTAAAAAAAGCCACACATTGACCTCTTTGAAAAGCACTTGTGGATTTTACCATTAATAAGTCCCCTTTGGTTCTCTCAAATAATTTGTGTGATCACCTAACAGTGTTTTGTTCTGGAGCATATTTCTTGTTTTAATGATTTGTATCTTATACCTTACACTCTGTGAAAAGCAAGATAAAATGCCTGTATTTCATCCACATGATCAACCACACTTTTTGTTCCATAAAGAAAATGATCAGATTTTTCACCCTCAAATGCCTACTAACTGACTTTTGAGCTGGATATATACTCCCCTCATTTGGCCGATGGGTAAAATAAACTAAGATTGTACTCATTCCAACTGACTCGTTTAAAACAAAACAAAACCCACAGTTTGCTTAATGAAAATGCCTGGGAATGGGGTCTATTGTGGTTTGAGTCTCGATTTTGGTGAGATTTGATCCTTCAAATGATTGAGTTTTGTAAAGCAGGGGTTTTGGTGTTTGAGTTCACTGCTGAATCCCAGATTGTCATATTGTATGTACTCAGTAAAAAATTGATGGATGGGTTGGCTCATGGCTACATTCAGTTTTATTTAGGTAGGTCACTTTTGTTGTTTTAAATGTATATTAGATAGTTTCTCATATAGACCTTTTTAAACAGTAAAATATTTTATGAGATATTCATAATGACTAAAAAATATACATGCACCCCATGGTAACATATAATACTATTTCCTTGCATTTGTTCTGCAACTTGCCTTTTCAAAGAACACTTTCTTGAAGATTTCCTCACCTTAAGCACAAATAGTTTTATCATGCTTTTTTCACTGTTGCATAACATTCCATAGAATGACTGGATCATATCTTCATTTCCTTAATTGATGACAGTTAGGCTATTTTAAATTTTCACCACTTAAAAATTTGTTGCACTGAACATCTTCGCACGTTGCCTCCTTATGTGCCTCCGTGGTTATTTCTCTAGGATAGTGCTGAGTAGTGAAATTATGGTTCATAGGGGTGCCCAATTTACATTTTAGATACTCACTAAATGCCCTCTGTATTAGTTAGGATTCTCTAGAGAAACAGAGTCAACAGGGAGCACTCACAAATATAAAATTTATAAAAGTGTCTCACGTGACCACGGGAGTGCAGAGTCCAAAATCCACAGGGCAGGCTGTGAAGCCCACGATTCCAATGGAGGGTCTAGACGAACTCCACAGGAGAGGCTCACCAGCCAAAGCAGGAAGAGCCTGTCTTCTGAATCTTCCTTAAAAGGCTTCCCATGATTAGATTAAGCATCACTCATTGCAGAAGTCACTCCCCTTTGGCTGATTATAAATGGAATCAGCTGTGGATGTAGCTGACATGATCATGATTTAATTCTATGAAATGTCCTCATCGCAACAGAAAGGCCAGCACTTGCCCAACCAGACGAACAGGTACCACCACTTGGCCAAGTTGACACATGAACCTGCCCATGATACCCTCCAAAGTAAAACTACAATTCATACTTTTACTATCCATCTGACCACATCCTCACTACATTCAATATTAACCAGCATTTGTTTTTTTTACCAGTCTGTTGGGAAAAAAAAACATATCTAGTTCATTTTGGGGATATAATTTTATTATTGTACCTATATAAAAAATAATATGTACATATATATGTATTTATGTAGATATACACATCCAATGTCAAGACTAATAACTTAACAGCCACCTACATACCTATCATCCAGCTGGATGTTTCTAATACAGGAGGAGCCTTTGTGTGTTTCTTCTCAATCTTGTAGCAGTAATTCATTCATTTTTTTTGCTCTTATATATGACTTTACCATGATCTGATTTTCTCTTCTACTGATAATGGACATTTGGGCTATGTCCTGTTTTGTAAGTATACCTACCAGCTTTCTTGTGTATACACCTAGCTGTGCTATGGCATGGAAGAGAGAATTAGTCATCCGCCAAAATCCTTTCTTCCAGTCTCCCAACATGGGTGACCAGGTAGGGCCACATTTCCCAGCTTTTCTGTTAGTTGGAAGTGAATTTATGTGACTAAGTTCACCCTGATGGGATGCAAGCAGCTCTCCGTTCTGCTACCAGGCAGTGGTACACCTCTTCCATGTTTTCTTCTCTCTTCCCACTAGCCAAAACCCAACTGTGTTGGTGACCTAGCGTCATCTCTGCAGAAAGCAACAGTGTTCCAGATGATGGCAGAGCAGTGACTTAGAAAGAATTGAATACCTGGTATCTTTACTATGGCAGCCTGAACTTACTCTAATTAATAAGTAGGAACCCAAGTTAAACTTCCCTTAGTGCTGCCACACTCTTATCCAAGTTGTTTGAGCCAATTTACACTTCCACCAGCACTGTATGAGAGTTCACTTGCTCCGTGTCCTACCAATTCTGGTTATTGACTTTATTGTATCGTATTGCCTATCGATGGACAAGAAGTATTTCTTCTGTGTTGCTTTCATTTGCATTTCCCTTATGCAAGGAGGTTCAGATATTGTCGGGCCATTCATAGTTCTCTTTATCTGAAATGTCTAAATCTTTTGCTCCCTTTAAACTATGGAGCACTTTAAAAATGTTTATTTCTCATTGACCTGTAGAAGTTCTTTATATAGTCTAGATACTAAAACTTTTTAATTAAATATGCTGCAAATGTTTTCTCCATTGTGTGGCTTAACTATGTTTATGGTATCTTTTTCCATCCAAATTTTAAATTTATATAGTCAAATGTATCTCTGTTTTCCTTTGTGGTTTGTTCTTTTTGCATTCTGTGCATGAAATTCACCCATTCCACTTAAGTATTAAGATATTTTCCAGCTCTTTCTAGAAAATATTTTAAAAGTTTTGCCTTTCATATTGAAGTTTTTAATATAGCTGGAATTGGTTATATTTGGTGTGAAAGAGGAAGCTAAGTTTATTTTTCAATTTGTCTCAGCAGCACTTATCCAATGGTCCATCCTTTCCCCACCACCATGTAATGCTTCCCTTCACAGGTATTTCACACATGCACAGGGGCCCTAAATCCCAACATCAATCCCATATTGTTATAATTACTATTGCTTTAAGTCTGGATAGCTGGTAAGGCGAGAACTTCCATTCTGTTTGTCTTCAAAATACTCTTCTGTTGCCTTCTGCCTTTCCATAGGACTTGTAGAGTTAAATTGTCAAATTCTTCAAAAATATTGTGGGTATTTTTATTTGATTTGTATTGAATTTGTAATTAAAATTGAAGGGCATTGCCATGAGTTTTCTCACCCATGAACATGGTATATGTCCCCAGTTCTTTAAATAATCCTTAATTAAGTTTTATAATTTCCTCCATACAGGTTTTTAATTTTTTTGGTTAGATTTGTTCCTTGGTACTTTTGAGATTTTGTTGCTATTAAAATGCTATATTAAGCAAATTTATAGAGTCTGAAACTAGAATATAGATTATCAGGACCTGGGGAAGGCAAGGGACGAGGGAGTTGAAAATCAGTACACAATTTCTGGTGGGGTGATGGAAAATTTGTGATAATCGATGGCAGTGATGGTAGCACAATACTGTAATATTATAATATATGTAATATTATAATATATACTATAATGTATATATTGTAATATTATAATATAATATATACTATTATTACTGTATACTAAAGTAACACCACTGAATTACATATGTGTAGGTGGTTAAAGGGAGAAATTTTATGTTGCATATATTTTACAAAAATGAAAATTAGAAATGCTATCTTAATAAGAATTACATATTCTTATTTATTGTTGGTGTTTGGGAACACAATAGATTTTAGTGTTGAAATTTGTAACCCACAAACTTGCTCATCTCTTATATTAGGAATGGTGGTTTGTCCATATAATCGCTTGGGTTTTCCATATAGATAATATTACTGTCTGTTACTTTTATGGTATTCTTTCTTCCTTTCCTCTCCTTATATATCTCATTTCTTTATTATGTCTTAAAGGACTGCTAGCTAGCATCTGCAGTAAAATGTGAAGGGAAGCATGGATAGCAGGCATCCTTTCTTGTTTCCAACTTTAAAGGGAATGCTTCTCATGTTTCACCATTAAATATATTATTTGCTCTAGGGTTTTGGCAGATACTGTGTCCCAAGGCAAGGGAATTTCCGCCTAGTCTTTTATAAAACACTTTTTAAACTGTGAAAGAGTGCTGACCTTTTTATCAAATGCTTTATTTGTGTCCATTGCGATGATCATATGTGTTTTCTCCTTTCATCGATTAACAAAATGAAAAAAATTTTCTAAAATTAGGCCAACCTTTCAATTCTGAGACACACCCAAACTGACCACAATATTTTATAAGTAAAGAGTACATTGCTGGACTCCGTTTGATATTTTATTTTATATTTCAGCTTTATTTGGCCCCTTATTTTCCTTTCTTATACTGTTCCTCTCGGGTTTCGGTATCAAGATTCTATCTGCTTCCTAACATGATGTGGGAAGTATATTCTTGAATGTTTGGCATGGAACTCACAGGCAAAACCATCTGGCCTTTCTTTTTTCATGGGTAGATTTTTAATTACTAGTTCAAATTCTTTCATGAAATTCAAATATTCTAATTTCTTTCTTGAAGTAGGTTTGATAGGTTATGTTTCTTTTCAAGAAAATTATACATTCCTTCCAAACTGTTCATAGTACCCTCTAATTTTTGGGTTTGTTCTATTCATACACATCATCCTTCTAATGCCATTACATCCCCAGTGCCATTTATTTTTGCTTTATCTCATTACACACCCTACCCCTTGCAATCCAGCTTAATCTCGTCGGAAGATTTTCGTATTATTTTTTTTTAAAGAGAGAGTGAACTTTGAGATGTGGTTTTGTTGGTAATTTCTTCACTTTCCATTTCTTTAACTTTATGTATTTATCCTATTTTGTTTCCTTCCCTTGAGTTATTCTGTTTAATTGCCTTATTAAAAAAACTCCTTGAGTTAATTGTTTAACTTATCAACTTTCTTCTATTCTAATACACTTTCTATTATAATTTTCTGATATTCTAACAAAAGGAATATGTTTTCCTTTAACTACACTTGCATGTGCAGAAACTTTTGAGAGGTAGTCAAACTTTTAAGTCTATTAAAAATATTTTTAACTTCCCCATTATGATTTCTTATTTAAAATACATTTAAAGTGCATTTCAAATTTTTTTATTGATTCTCAATTGAAATATTTGGGTCAGAAAATGTGATCTATATGACAAATTAGTTGGTCTTCGTTGTGACTTGCTTTGTGCTTGGTAGGTGGTTAATTTTTTAATTTGTTCTACATGTACTTGAAAATCACATATAATCTCTAATGTTTAGACAGGGTGCCACATACGTGTATTATATTAAGTTGGGTAGTTATGTTGTTCTAATCTTCCACTTACTGATTTTCATCTGCATTATCTATAAATAGGCACATGAGCTTTGCTAAAATCTCCCTATAATGCTAGGTTTGTCAATTTCTCCTTGGAATTCTGCTCTTTTGAAAATTGGTCTAGTTTGAAGCCATGCCTTGGTTGCATAGAAATAGAAATTCAGAATTTATGTCTTCCTAAAGAAATTATTCCTTTTATTATTATGCTGTTTTCCTCTTTATTACTCATAATGCTTTTACTTTCATTTTTATTTTGTATGACACTAATATAGCTACACCAGCTTTTAAAAATTAATATCTTAATTTTAATATCTGGATTTTAAAATTTTATCTTAATACCTGGATTTTTTTAATTCTTCCTTTATTTTGAACATATGTGAGTCCTTATGTTTTAAATATTTTTTCTAAACAGTATGTAGCTGAATTTTTTCTTAGAATCTAATCTGATAATGTTTGTCTTTTAAATTGTGAGTTTATTTCCTTTACATTTATTGTGATTGCCAGTATATTTTATTTACCCTATCCTACTTTGTGATATATGATGACTACATATTTTTCTTTCTGTCTCTGTGTCTGTCCATCTCTTTGTCTGTCTCTTTCTTTTTTCCTTTCCTACATTCCATTCTATTGTTTATTATTTCCCCTCTCCCCCCACCCCCATTCCCATTGCCTATCTGGAAGTGGTTACCCTTAGCATATTAAAGCGTGGTTGACAACACATCTAAAATTATTCAGTATCTATGCCTGCCTCAAAAATGGTACCAGGGTTTTAGAAAACTTTTAACTTTCTAAATATCACCTTAAATGTTGTTCTTTTTCAGTATTTTAGTGCTATATTGTTTTTATAAAGCCTAAAGCAGTTTAGGTTTGCCCAAGTTTGCCTTTTATTTATAACTGCTTCTTATGTCTAACTTTGCCCCTCTGAGTTCATTTCTCTTATTTCTGAAATATATCCTTGGTAGACCTCTCAGAGACATTATCATGGAGGTAAACATCTTGCAAATGTCTTTATTTAACTTTCAGTCTTAAATAAAAAATTAACTGGATAAAGGATTTTTGGTTATATCATTTTAGACTGATGTTCATTTTCTTTCTGCACTTATATTCTGTTGTTGATAAGTCTGTCATTTCTTTGTAAGTAGCCTGTTCTTTATCTCTGATCACTTTGGAGAGTTCTACTCTGCCTTTGGCTTCCTGAAGTTTCATTAGTTTGTCCATTCATAGGTTTATTTTTATTTCTGTTCAGAACTTCCTAATCTGTGCTTCTTGAATCTGAATAATTTATTTCTCTCACAGGCCTTTTTCTGTTGAATACTGAATACTGAATACCTGTTGAATTCTTCCACAGGCCTGGAAATCTGCCTTTTCTCGTTGAATACTGCCTATCATTCCTTCTATTTCCTCAAGTAATTTTAGAATGATGATGGCCTTTTCTTTGCATTAACCCCCTCTCTTAACTTCTCTTAATGCTTTATATCTCCTTACTTTTCTATGTTGCATTATAGCTTGTTTTCTCAGAATTAATTTGAAATTCAGTAAGTCACTTTTCAAGTGTATTTAATCTTTTAATCCTGTCCATTTAGTTTTAACTTTTAATTACTATTCAAGATTTTTTTCCTTATTCTATGTGGTTTTCTTTTTTAGGGTGCATGGTCTGGGAATTGAACCTGGGTTTCCCACATGGAAGGCAAGCATTCTACCACTGTCTATGTGGTTTTCTTTTAAATCTATTTTTGTAATGTCTTTGATTATTTAAAATATTGGTATTTAAAAGTCCTTGATCATTCTATAATAACAGGGGTCTAAGCTTGTTTGTTTTGTCTCCTGAATTTTGCTCATGGTAGATCTCTTCATGTGCTCTGTGGTTTTGGATTGAGAGCTG
>PVIY010061133.1:0-11354 GCA_004026745.1 Myrmecophaga tridactyla | reverse complement strand
CTGGGCTCCAAGCATCTCCAAACATCCGTGTCTCTGTTCTCTGACTGTCAGCTCTGCTCTGAAGTTTCTGTCGGCTCTGTCATTTCTGACTCTCTCTAAAATGTTTCCTCTTTTAAAGGATTCTGGTAAACTAATCAAAACCCACCTAGAATGGGTGGAGTCACATCTCCATCTAATCAAAGGTCACACCCACAATTGGGGGCATCACATCTCCGTGGAGATAACCTGATCAAAAGTTCCCACCAACCTACAGTATTGAGTTAGGATTAGAAGAAACAGCTGTGCCGCAGGATTGGGTCAGGATTCAAACATGACTTTTCTGTGGTAATAACACTTCCAAAGCAGCACAGGTGTGAATCCTTGTAAATGGGCCCTTCTGATGAGGTCACTTCAGTTAAGGTGGAGCCCAAGTGACCCAGGATGGTCTCAGCCTATTACTGAAGGCCTTATAGGAAAAGCCACAAAGAGAGAAGCCTGAGGAAGCAGCCAGAAGCTGGAAGTCAACAGAAACCATGCATCGCCATGTGACAGAAAGACCAAGGACCAAGGATCAGAGTAGCCAGCCCTAGAATGCCACAGTCTTCTGGTAGAAAGCATCACCTTGATGATGCCTTATTTGGGACTTCTTCTGGCCTCAATACCATAAGCCAATAAATTTCCATTGTTTAAGCCAACCCATTGCATGGTGTTTATTTTAGAAACCAGGAAACTAAGACAGCCCCTTAACTTTTGAACTACTAAAGTTGACCCACTGACAGCTTTGCTTGCAGAGGCCACAGGCATAGCCTGTACCACAGACGGAATACAGCAGAGCAGGATGCTCTATTGAGATATTGATTTGGGCTTTTTCCTCTGCTATCAGTATTTTTCTGCTATTGCTGCTGTCACTATTTTTCTTTCTCCCTTCCAAGAAGGCGGACAACTTCCTGTTTAGGGTTCTAGAGTCATTAGCGACGGTCACAGGATCTTAACAGCTTGTGGATTGAGGGACCTAAGCAGAAATTGTAAGGTACCTACATGACACAGAACTTCCAATCTAGGTAGTGGTTGTGGAGGAAAGTCTGTGACAAAAGGAAAAGGACGTGGGTATTCCTCAAGACCAGGAAGGGAATGGGTTTGAAGAGCCATGTTCTGGCAGAAACCCAGAACGAATTCCCCCTGCGCCTGGATGCAGGAAGGAGGCAGCCCTGCTCCAACCGGAGGGATGCTACGCATTGACCCTGTGATTAGAACAGCAGTGAGAGTCATCCGCCCCTGCCCAGACCCTGCGGGCCCAATCTTCCGCTGCCACGTGTCAGAATGCGTAGCAGTCGTGATGGAACTGACACTGCTTAGTGGACCAGGCCCTCCCCCAAATACACCACGTTGCACTAGCCTGGGAATCCTGTGTGATCCCGTGTAGTAGAGGAGGTGTCCAACGTGGCGGCTTGGAATTAGATACCCCAGAAAGACATTTTATTAATCTGTTTCTGTAGCGTTGAACCTATTATAAATGGGACCTTTTGATGAGGTTCCTTCAGTTTCGGTGTGACCCATCTGAATCAGGACAGGTATGAATCCTATTACTGGAGTCCTTATAGAGACGGCCACAGAGAGAGAAGCCACAGGGAGCAGCCAGAAGCAGAAGTCAGAAGAGAAAGGAAAAAGTACCACTGTGGGCATTGCCATGCAACAAAAAGGCCAAGGAACCCCAAAGATTGCCAGCCAGACTGAAGACACTGAGTCAGGAAAGAAGCAAGCCTTCTAGCCTCTAAAACCAGGAGTTGATAAATTGCTGTGGTTAAACCAACCCATTGTCTGGTATCTGTTTTAGTAGCCAGGAGACTAAAATATCCCTTAGTGACTGGGATTGAATTTCCCCTCCAGTTAGGCAATTAATTTGATTTAGAGGAATAAAGAAATGTGACCTAAAATAGAATTGTAATCTAAACGTAATCACAGTGCTACACCACAGTGCTAATTCAAATCCCCAAGAAAATTACAGGATCTCTCAGAGCATCCTCTAAACAGCTTTGGGGCACAGCATTTGCCTGTTCTCACTTTGAACACACTTATTGTTGAATATGCCAAGGTGCTGCTACACGGGCAATGAAATTCCCTGTTGATATGTTTCTGTTTTGAGATACTATTCAGGCCTGCTTTGGGCATGTGCTCTGACAAATCTCTTCAAATCAGGTTGGTTCACTGAACCAAAGGCGGAAACAATCCAGGGCGACCAATTCCAGCCCTGCAAGGTTCCGGGGTGCAGAAGGGACGCGAGCAGCGCCTGGGAAGCGCAGTTCCCCAGCATGGCCACGAGGTGGCAGAGCGACTCCGCACAGCGGAGGCACAGCGCAGCGCAAACCCGCCCGGGAGACCGCGGGGGACAGCGGAAAAGTCGGCGGAGAGTTCCATCCTCGTAGGACTAATAAAACCACTTTGTCGGGCCTGATCAGCTTTCAGATATCGCGTCCGTCTCCAGGACCGGCCCCACACCCCGTGGAGGGTCACTGGAAGCCCATTAGGATCCGTCTCTGCAGGGAGCTCGGCCCTGCTACCCAGCACCAAGTCTGCAAAGACGCCTGATCTGAAGCCCCCTCAGCCTCAAGGCCCTGACGGATCCTCCAAACAGAAAGACAGGAGAGCTGAGCTCCGTGTCCACCCTCTCGTCCACTGCAGGCTTGACCACCTCAGCCTTGGTACACGGCTCTCACCGCCTTCAGATCCCTTCTCTGGCTCAGCCAGCAAAGGTCAGCGCCCCTACCAGGGAAAGCGCAGACTGGAAACTCCACACACCACAACCAGAAAACGGCAGTTAAGTCATACGAGAAGATAAAAACCTACTTGGATATTAATTTAATTGAGGTCACAAAAAAATTTATTCAAAGAAAATTACAAAATCATAATAGAACGGTGAAAGACAGACATAAATAAGTGGAGAGATAGCTCACGTTCCTAAGGAGGATGACTAAATAAAGCAAAGATCCTAGCACTCCCTAAGTTAATAAAATGCAGTCCTTTTGCATCTCCATGGTACTTTCTAGAGCCTGAAAATGAAATTAGTCTGAAGGAATGAGCAAAGAACACCAATGCGCGTATGTGCATGCTGTGTGCTCAGTGTATGTGTGCTATGATAAAAACAGGGTTCTAATCCGCTAGCTGCCGGAACGCAGCACACCCGAGACGGACTGGCTTTTAATAAAAGGGGGTTTATTTTGTTAGTTCTTCAGAGGAAAGGCAGCTAACTTTCCACTGAGGTTCTTTCTTACGTGGGAAGGCACAGGGTGATCTCTGCTGGCCTTCTCTCCAGGCCTCTGGGTTCCAACATCTTTCCCTGGGGTGATTTTTTTCTGCATCTCCAAAGACCTGGGCTGAGCTGCGAGTGCTGAGATGAGGCATGCTGAGCTGCTTAGGCTGTGCTACGTTGAGTCTCTCATTTAAGCACCAGCCAATTAAATCAAACATCACTCATTGCAGCAGGCACACCTCCTAGCCGACTGCAGATGTAATCAGCAACAGATGAGGTTCACATGCCATTGGCTCATGTCCACAGCAACAGAACTAGGCGCCTTCACCTGGCCAAGTTGACACCTGAACCTATCTACCATAAACAGTAAGACAATACCATTGAAAAACCAGAAAATCAAGCAATTAAAATACATTTTAAATGTTGATATAAGACAAGCCCTATGGAAAACATAACAAGGCATTTAATATTACTGGTGAAATCCACACATAGAAAAATTAACCTGGATCCACATACTATAAATATAATTCATTCTAGTTTAGAGGAGAAATTAATTTCAGACAGAAGAAAAATTGTAAGGAGATAAACTTTTAATGTCCCTCTCCTAAATCTGTCTGGAGCAACTCAATCAAAGTAAATGGAGGGGCTCTATCCCACCACTAAAACTAGAGAGGCCTCATTCAACCCCATTTCCACCTCCTCAAAGCCCTCCTATATACAAGAAGCAAGAAATCTAAAGACTAAAGTGCCAAAACTTCTTTGCAGATTTGGTTCCACCTATGAACTAAGAGCCACTGAGAAAACTCATCCCATGGGACTTGGAAAGTAAACTCTGTGGTATAGAAGGCCTTGCCCTTTACTTGCAAGAATGGCTGTGGAAGCATTTGATTTTTTTTGCAGCAGCTATAGTATAAGGTCTGGTGTCAATTGCTAGTTTTTTGGGCAAACTCCAGCACCAAGATTTCTACTGGAACAGTCCTATGTTAGAATTGGATACTTTTCCTAGTTATGTTATTTTTGACTGAATGGCTAACAAGCTTACTTCCCAACCCCTCATATGCTATAAAGCAGTTAGTTGAGTGGATTCTGCTTAAAGTAGTTGAATGGATTCTACTGCCTGCAATTAAAAACCCTGTTTTTTATCAGAAGACAAGGAAACAAGTGGAATGGATAGACTGCTTATAGAGAAAAGAAAATTAATGGGACGTGCAGTAGACAAGAGAGGAAAACAAGGAGGGGATAGCAAAGGGACATAGTGAAATGGCTAAAGGACTTTTAGAATGGGCATGTAATATTCAGTTTTAAGCGGTTTGTGTTAGTAAGATATAAACTTCTTCCGCCTCCCTAAATCATCAGTCTCCTACATGCTCAAATGCCCTTTGAGTGAACGGATGGCATGAGCTTGCACAAATTTAGAAAAATGGATTGCTTTCCTCACTTGAGTCAGTGCGCTGTGGACACCAGAGCAGTGATTAGTAATAACATCAGAAAGGTCAAGAGACACATAGAAGTGAATGACGTGCTGCTGGTCTGGTAACCACACTTTGTAAACCACGTTCTCGATAAACAAAGGGAGGTTTTACTGACCGGGGGCACCTGATAAGTGGAGGGAGACAAGACAAACATCAGTGAGCCAGGTACAGAAAATTTTTGAAATTATTTTTGTAAAAAAGCTTTATGTTAGATTTTATTATCAGTGCCCTACTGTTCAAAATACTAATTGCTGCAATCTTTCTGAAGGAAAATTTAGCAATATCAAGATATTAAATGACAACATGCTTTGACTCAACAGTTCCACACCTAGAAGTAAATAACAAGACAGTGTAAAAAGCTAAGTTCAAGAATATTCAAGACAGAATGTTTTCAGTTTTGAAAAAAACCTAAATATCCATGAAAAGGGGATTGAAAAAATAAATCTTACAATAGTCACTGTGGTAGTTAGATTCAGTTGTCAACTTGGCCAGGTGAGCGTACCTAGTTTTGTTGCTACGGACATGAGCCAATGGTACATGAACCTCATCTGTTGCTGATTACATCTGCAGCTGGCTAGGAGGCGTGTCTGCTGCAATGAGTGATGTTTGACTTAATTGGCTGGTGCTTAAATGAGAGACTCAACATAGCACAGCCCAAGCAGCTCAGCACACCTCATCTCAGCACTCGCAGCTCAGCCCAGGCCTTTGGAGATGCAGAAAGAAGTCACCCCGGGGAAAGTTGTTGGAACCCAGAGGCCTGGAGAGAAGGCCAGCAGAGATCATCCTGAGCATTCCACGTAAGAAAGAACCTCAGTGGAAAGTTAGCTGCCTTTCCTCTGAAGAACTAACAAAATAAATCCCCTTTTATTAAAAGTCAATCCATTTCTGGTGTGTTACATTCCAGCAGCTAGCAAACTAGAACATCCCCCCTATATGAGACAGCATTCACAATGTATTATTTCATGGCATGATAAGGCTATCCAGTATAGAATTTATCACAATTCTACTTAGTGCTACTCAAAATGCTATGCTATGAACTGTTTTTTACCATTTGTAGAGATATAAATCAACCCAATGCCTCCTTCCTTGAGAATGTCTAGTCATAGCAAATAACATAATAATCTCTCTTAATCTCAGTATCTTCATGTTGGTTTGAAACTGTTGTGTAACCCAGAAAAGCCACGCTCTTTAATCCTGATTTAACATGGTATGGTGCTAAGTTGTTTCCATGGAGATGTGACCCACCCAATTGTGTGGGGGCCTTTTGAATAGGTTGTTCCCACGGAAATGTGTGTCCACCCATTCAAGGTGGGTCTTTTTCCACTTACTGGAGTTCTTTAAGAGGGAACTATTTAGGAAAAAGCTTTAGAGTCAACATAGACAGAGACCTTTGCAGGTGCAGGGGAAAAGTGCAGCCCAGGGGAACTGTTTGAAATCAGAAGCCAGAGGATCAGCAGACACCAGCCATATGCCTTCCTAGCTAACAGAGAAGTCTGAACCCATTGGCCTTTCTTAAGTCAAGGTATCTTTCCCCAGATGGCTTAGTTTGGACATTTTTATGGCCTTGGAACTGTAAACTTGTAACTTAATAAGTTCCCTTTATAAAAGCCAACACATTTCTGGTATATTGCATTTCTGGCAGCATTTAACAAACTAAAAAATCTTCATATGGCAAATAGGGATAAAAATCAGGATTTATAAAAGGGAGATTTCTTTAAGACTTCAAAGATACTAAAACAAGTGTTTTGGAAGTACATTCCCCTACACATCCCAGCCTGAGGGGATGCTAGGCTAGATGCCATCATATAGTAACACAAGCAAACACCACGCAGTGTTTTAGGTATTATAATAGGTCACTGAAATATGGCAATGCTTTTAATAAATTATTTCAAGAGAGAAAAAACAGCACCAAATACTGTTTATATGCCAATACAACTGAATATATGGAAGGGTGATATTTCTACATCGAATGTCATTTGGGGACTTTCCTGCCATGTGGCAAACAGAGTTGGTATGAATGCACCCTCCCTACTACAAACATGGAAATTCTGGATAAAATATAACCAATAAATAAAATTTAAATATACAAGTGGGCTCCAATTGATAAATATTCCCCAGATTCCAAAAACAAAGAGAGATCAAAGTCAGAGTTAAGGCAGTACACACGGGTTTTAGTCTCAGACTCAAGGACTGTGAGACAAAGAACAGACACTGAAGATCCACCCTGCCAGGATAAAGGTTAAAGAGTGAAGAACAATCTTAGAAGTGAAAAAAAGACTACACAAAACCTGCTCTCAAACCTGAAGAAAGAAACTTGCTGAGTATACCATACCCTTAATATACATATATATATGTAATTACCCATGAGAAAGAGAAATCCTATTCTTGCACAAGACTAAAGGGTCTATAAGTTTTCTCCATGCACAATTTTAAAAACCCTGAGATGAAAAGTAAATATAAAACGTGGTCCAGGACCAGTAAACTCCTTAGGGGCCCAGCAAACACAACATGAAAACACCTGGCCTTAGAGACTCCTTCATAGCTCAGGGCTTATGGACTACCAAATGTTGGGTGAATGGGGAAACCTCACTGAAGATGAACTAGCACAAATAAATATCGCAGACCCTATGAGAAAACGATCGCCATGAGAGTGAATCAGCACACCGCAAACTGAAACTCCCAGGTCTAGAAACAATAGATGAATCCAACAGACTAGGAAATAAACATGCTTTAGAAACCATCAGGAAGGAATAAAATATCATGAGAAAGTGACAGACTCCAAAATTTAAACAAATAAAAATTTTATGAATGAAAACTATTGCCACTGAAATTTAAAACTGTGGCTAGGTTAAATAGCAGACCTAACCAAAAAGAGAATTATTGAGGTAGAAGACAAATCTGAGAAATTACCCAGAAGGCAACAGACTGAGAGAATGAATGAATAAGTGGTTAACAGACGTGGAACACAGAAAGAAGAGCTTCAATATGTTAGTCTAAAGAGGTTTAAGAAGGAATGAAAAAAGAGGTTTGGGGAGAGGTAATATTCAGAGATAATAGCTAAGGACATCCAAGAACTAAAGAGAAAGGTGAGAATTAAGACTGGAAATGTCTTAATAAAATAATTTTTAATAAATCCATACCTATATACATAATGGTTACACCAAATAGAAAAATAAGAGAAACTCTTAATCTCACCCAGAGAGGAAAGACAATTTACTCAAAAACAAATTATAAATTACATTTCTCATAAATGCTAGATGCTAAAAAATAATACATTAAAATGTTGAAGGGACTTGCCTTTCTGGACAAAATGGAATAAACACATTCTACCCTAATTGTACTAATTACAATGAAGAACCCTGGACAAAATATATAAAGCAACTATCAGAAGACTCTTGAGATAAAGGGAGAAAGGTAAAATGGCTAGAGACATTGGGACTCAAAGGATGACCTGGCAAGGAGTTCCTTGAGTGTTTTGTTTTTGTTGTTTTGTTGGGGGGTTGTCTGTCAGCATCCTATATCCTGGTTGAGCCTGGGAGAAGCCTGTATTCTGGAAACACAAACAGGCACAGACCCAAACAATCTCCAGGAAAAGCCCTCTCTCGGTAGCTCAGGGTTTCTCGACTTCGGCAGTGCTGACATCTTGGGCCAGATAATGCTGTGGTTCCTGTTCTGGGCATTGTCGGAGGTTTAGCAGCATCCTTGGCCTCTACCCAATAGATGTCAATACCTTGCGTGCGCACGCACACACACACACACACGCACACGCACAGCTGTGACAATAAAAAGTGCAGAAATCACCAAATGCCTCCTGGGTGGGGAAAATCATCCCCAGTTGAGAGCTGTTGTCCCTAGTCAAAGGACAAGGAAGAGGACAGCCCTGAAGAACCCTTCCGACTTCACCCACCCTATTCTAGGTGTGGTCAGTGAAAAAGCCACACACCTCTTCCTTCCCACTAGGCACTGTGGAGATCAAGAGTGAAGCCCTGTTAACCATCCATGTCCTGCACTAACAGAGCAGTGACCGCATGCCTCCCTCTCCCCACTGGACGCTGTAGAGGCTGGAATGGAGCCTTGCTGACAGCCCTACCCTACACTAAGATAACATCAGGAGAGTGGCAGCGCCCCTCCGCTCTCCACTGTCACAGAGACCCCGAGATCGCACGGAGAAGTGCTATCAAGCACACCACACTGTACTAAGGAAAGGCAGTAACCACATACTCCCAACTAGAGGCAAGGAAAAGATGATGGAAAAGAGGGATCTAGATAAAAAGAATCTTATAATTCTGTGTATGACACCCTGAGAACAGCCCTAAGTGGTCCATGCATGACACAAGTTTGAATCAACACAGCAAAAGTTTTGAGAACTGAACTATGGTAAAGAATACCACCCAGGTTTCAAATCAGCCTCTAGGTAGCACACAATCCTGGCAGACCATAACAGCGCTGCAAAGGCTTTAAAAATAAAACTGACATTCAAACTACAACCCACAAAAGTGGATGAAGACATAAGTTTTGACCCTTAGCAGGTTGACTGCCTCCAAAAATGGGATATTTAAATAGGAACCAAATCTAACTATACAGTACTCAAAATGTTTAGAATACAATCCGAAAGCATTCATCATACCAAGAAACAGGAAAATCTCAACTCGAATATGACAATAAAATCAACACGGTGAAGTTCAGGGAGTACTTGGGTCATGTCCACATATGTTCAATGAACGTAAACTTCTCCTGTGGAAATCTCAAACTCTGAGTCTGCACTTAGGTTACTTTTGTGTATTCCCATGGAAAGGGGAAATCAACTGGAGGAAAACAATGAATGACATCTTTGCCAGTTAGAAACTGTTGTGTACCCCAGGAAAGAAAGCTAACAGACACCACCATATGCCTCCCAAGCCGACAGAGACACAGTGAACATCAGCCCTCTCTTGAGTGAAGTGCTTATCTTATTGTGTGTGTAGCCCCAGAGGAAGACATTTGTCAGCTGAGCTGTTGGCAGTGCAGCCACTGGAGTTAGTGAACTTTAAAAGATGTAGTTAAAGAATTCACTCAGGAAGAGTGGGCCATACTGGATACATCCCCAAGAAAGCTGTTCAGAGATGTGATGCTGGAGAACATCAGTCATCTGCTCTTAGTGGGATATCAGGTCTGTAAATCAGATGTGGCTTCCAAGTTGTTTCAGGGGGAGGAACTGTGGGAAGAAGGAATTGGATTGTTCCAAACCCAGAACTGAGGCAGAGAAAATAGTCTTAAAAAATAGGAAATGCTATCCATGCATCATATCTTCAGGAAAGACAAACCTACCACAATGTTATTGAAAAGAATGGCATTACATGTAGTGAATTGCCGGAAGATTGTACTCATTCCCAGAGTGACTCAACATGTTTTAACTCACAAGGGAAGGGAACTCTACTTCAGCAATCCATATGCAAAAGTTCTCAATAACCAATCATCTTTTAATCCACAAAAGCATTCTCACACTAGAAGTAAGTCACATGTTTGTAATCTAATTGAGAAACCCTTTGTTCAAAACTCTGGCCATACACATTACAATGGACCTCACATTGGAGAGAAACCCCATGAATATCTAAGTGGGAAAACCTTTACTAAGTATTCTGAACTGAGACATGAGAGAACTCACACTGGAAAAGAAAACATATATATGCATTTCTGTGGGAAAGCCTTCACTCAAAGCACTGACCTTAGAGAACATGAGAGAATTCTCACAGGGGAGAAACCTAATGTATGTCGTCTATGTGGTAAGGTCTTCACTCATTCTTCTAAACTTAGACACCATGAGAACCCTCACATTGGAGAGAAACCCTGTGAATGTCTTCTGTGTGGTAGGGCCTTCAGTCCAAGGTACTCAACTGAGACAACATGAAAGAAATCACACAGGAGAGAAAACGTATGAATGCCAGCTATGTGGGAAAGCCTTCAGGTTTTGTTCTTCTCTTAGAGTATGTGAGAGAGTTCACACACTGGTGAGAAACCATATGAATGTGATCCCTGTGGGAAAGCCTTCACTCCATGCTCTGCCCTTAGAGAACATGAGAGAATTCACACTGGAGAGAAACCTTATGTATGTCATCTATGTGGTAAAGCCTTCACTCATTCTTCTAACCTTAGACAACCTGAGAACATTCACACTGGAGGGAAACCCCATGAATGTCATGTATGTGGGAAAGTCTTCACTCAAAGTTCTAACTTGAGAAGCCATGAGAGAACTCACACTGGAGAGAAGCCTTAGGAATGTCATCCAGGTGGAAAAGCCTTTACCCATTGTTCTGGCTTTAGAAAACATGAGAAAACTCACAGGGGACAGATACAATAATAAAGGAAGCAGAATGCTTTTGAGAGTTGCTCTTGAGGGCTCTGTACATGCTGACCTGAGTGCCATTCTCCCTGAGGCACATCCCAGCTGGGATCCTAATGACTCTGGGGGATGGGCTCATTTAGAGCACTGTAAGATATACATTTTGGCTGGTCTTAAGAACAAGGGAACCAAAACAAAAATCTCTGGACAAAATAAGGAGCTTAATGAGAATCCCTCTGTTTTCTTAGAATCTGTGAAGTATACCATAGGTGTTCTGATCTGGAAATTCCAAAGTACACTGGAGTAATTATTATGAATTTTATTTAAGTACCCTGGA
>PVIY010061132.1:0-11339 GCA_004026745.1 Myrmecophaga tridactyla | reverse complement strand
TTGAGAAAACCTTCTCGACCAAAAGGGGGAAGAGTGAAATGAGACAAAGTGTCAATGGCTGAGAGATTCCAAACAGAGTGGAGAGGTTATCCTGGAGGTTATTCTTATGCATTAAGTAGATATCACCTTGTTATCCAAGATGTAATGGAGAGGCTGGAGGGAACTGCCTGAAAATGTAGAGCTGTGTTCCAGTAGCCATTTTTCTTGATGATGATTCTATAATGATATATCTTTCACAATGTGACTTTGTGATTGTGAAAACCTTGTGTCTGATGCTCCTTTTACCTACCTTGTCAACAGATGAGAGGAACATATGGAATAAAAATAAATAATAGGGGGAACAAATGTTAAAATAGATTTAGTTTGAAATGCTAGTGATCAATGAAAGGGATCAGTAAGGGGTATGACATGTAAAATTTTTTTTTTCTGTTTGTCATATTTTTCTGTTTGTCATATTTTTCTGTTGTCTTTTTATTTCTTTTTCTGAATTGATGCTAATGTTGTGGGAAATGATCATGATGATGAATATGCAACTATGTGATGATATTGTGAATTGCTGAGTGTATGTGTTGGAAATGTGTTTCTTGTAATTTTTTTTAATTAATAAAAAATTTTAAAAAAAAACAGAGTGATGCTCAATAAATTCCAGAGTGATTTGAACAATGAGTAAAAAAGTATATGCAAAGTCCCCTTGGGGGAATGGTGAGAAAGAGGGAAAATTCAACTTCCCCAAGTGGAAAATTCTTGATATTCTCACAAGCAGTGGGGACAACCAAAGCAATAGGCTGAGTCCCCAATCTTGGGATCTGTTCATATGAAATGTAACCCCACAAAGGATAGGTCAAGTATACTTAAAATTAGGCCTAAAGAGTCACCCCCCAAGAGAACCTCTTTTCTTGCTCAGATGTGGCCACTATCTCCAGCCAATACAACAAGCAAACTCACCGCCCTCCCCCTGTCTACTTGGGACATGATTCCCAGGGGTGTGGACCTTCCTGGCAATGTGGGACAGAAATCCTAAAATGAGCTGAGACTCAGCATCAAGGGATTGAGAACATCTTCTTGACCAAAAGGGGGAAGAGCAAAATGAGACAAAATAAAGTATCAATGGCTCAGAGATTCCAAACAGAGTCAAGAAGTTATCCTGGAGGCTATTCTTATGCATTAAATAGATATCACCTTGTTAAACAAGATGTAATGGAGAGGCTGGAGGAAACTGTCTGAAAATGTAAGGCTGTGTTCCAGTAGCCATGTTTCTTGAAGATGATTGTTTAATGATATGGCTTTCACAGTGTGACTGTGTGATTGTGAAAACCTTGTGCCTGATGCTCCTTTTATCTACCTTATCAACACAAGTAAAACATATGGAATAAAAATAAATAATAAGGGGAACAAATGTTAAAATAAATTTAGTAGATTGAAATGCTGGTGATCAATGAAAGGGAGGGGTAAGGGGTATGGTATATATGAATTTTTTTCTGTTGTCTTTTTATTTCTTTTTCTGAATTGATGCAAATGTTCTGAGAAATGATCATGATGATGTATATGCAACTATGTGATGATATTGTGAATTACTGATTATATGTGTTGAACGGAATGACCTCATATGTTAAGAATGTTTTTGTTACTATATATTTTTTTTTAATTAAAAAAAAGAGTCTGAGTATCTTGCCTAAGCTCTTGAAGGAACCAAGGAAAAGAAAAAAAGGGGGAAATGGGAACAAAACAAAAATTAACATGCAAAAATTCCTATACCCATCCAAATGAAAGTTGAAACAAATTATAGAAACTCATTGATGTAAAATAAATAAGGATCAATTAGCAAGGACTAATATTAAAGTGAAAGCTTCTCAAATATTTCTTATGAATTGTTTTAAAACAATTGATTTTTCAAGTTCAATTTTTTTAAAAGGTTCACTTTATCAGTTGAATTTAAAAGTCCTATAATTTCAACTTTCCAGGCCTGATAGCATTCTTGTGAGAAAGAAGGGGTTAGGGAGAAGCGAGATTAGAGAGCATAAAGCAAGTCATCAATATCTGGTAGTACCATTACTAGGTCCTCAGCAACGCCAGGCCAAACCCAGAAAGGCCAGGATTAAAAATTATATGAAATATGGAGTCCATCAGTAGGGGAAATTAGTAATCCTTAAGATGAAGTAAGATGGCTTCCCCAACCAATCTCAAGATAGAGGCATGGAGTCAATATGGCTCTTGGATCAAAACACTGGAAATAAGCAGACTATGAACGCTAGCACATGACTTAACATCAATAACCACAGGCTTCCAACTAAAATTGAGGTAATTAACAGAAACACAGTTCAAGAATGTATACTGGGAGGTTCTTTCAATGTCCAGCACTTGAAATTGAATATAAGTAAAAAAATAACTGGGAATGTTGTAGAGGGTGAACAAGAACAGGGATAGTTGAGCTCTTATCCCAGTTACCCTTCCACATACTATGTGACTTAAGTAACTTAATCCCTCTAAGCCTCAGTCTCATAACCTATAAAATAGGAATATAATTTGTCCTGCCTATCTCAAAAACAAACAAAAAACTCCTGAAGATAACATGAGACAGCATAAATGCTTTATAAACCATGATGTTACAATCAACACATGATAAGGTTATCAATTTACCCTATACTCCCCTGATACAGAACAGTACCTACTTAAAGACCACACAGGCAGCTTTCTAAAGTAAAACAGTGTTCTGGAGACTACCTGGTTAGTGACTGCAGCACTAACTCCTCAGAAAAATTCAGCAGGCTGAACACTAGAAAGTTTAACAGAAGAATTTAGACTACTATATAAAATTCTTCAGATATGAAAATTTGGGAAAACCAGGAAACTTACTACTAAAAAATAATTATAAAAGTTAATTAAAAAGTTAGTGGGTATTATTTTGCTAATATAGAGAATATTTTTAAGCTATTATTTCCGAGAATAAAAAATTTTAAAAATCACTCAACTCTAAGAAAGGAAAAGAAACAGAACACTTCCTATATGTCACCATATATATATATATATATATATATATATATATATATATATAAACAGGTGTTTTCTAGTAATAAGAATCAGGGTGACAAACTAAATTGAAATAGATCTAAGCTTTGATAATAGGACAAACCTTGACAGAATACTTAAATCAATTTAAAAGCAACTTAATGAGGGAAAAAGCAGACCATGATAAGCCATATGGTTAAAGTAATTATAATTTTACCAGGGGCAGTTCTCTCTCACATCTATTTTCCTGGTGTAATTATTAATATCACCCTCTTTCAGTCTCCTTTTGGATGATAAATTATATGGTCATCCTATCTATAATAACAATAAGACGAGACAGTGTTAATGCTTCAGTAAAGGGTTAAATTTTTTTAAATTCATTTGTGAAACGGGAATAAATCAGTTCCGTACCCACCCAAACGCTGAGGTCTTTTAGAAGATAAGACAATATGTGAAGTATGCTAAACTCTCAAAAAGCAATATCACATAAATGCCATGCTCTGGGATCCTGAAAATGCACAGGAAAGAAGGGGGGGCTATTGGGGGGGAGGGTAGGAGCAGGAGCAGGACTGGCAGTGCCATCAGGCCAGAAAGAAAATGTGAAGTACAGATGATAGTCCTGATTCCCACTCCTACTCCTCTGCCCCCTTCCAGTCTGTAACAATGTTTAATTTACCTTGTTAAGGTAAATTTAAAATTGATCAAATGGGAATGAGAAATAATATTTTAAATGAAATTGTATAATTACCCATCAGTCTGATTAAAGAAAGTAGAAATAATTTGAGGGAGGAGACTGTAAGATTACTAATTGAAGCACGAGTTTTGGTAATACCCAGATACAGGGGTACTGCTAGGTTGAATGTTCCAATGCTCCATGGTGTCATGAAAGAACTTCAGAGTTTTGGGCTCTTTGCAGACATGGTTACAGGCCATTCATTCCCAGTTTATAAACAGGGTGCATCAAGCATTATATCTGCCATTTGAAACACATCTTTCCACAGAAGTTATATTATAAATATGGTGTTTAAGTTCCCAGATCACCACAAAAGCCTATTTAACCCATATGAGCTGAATTATATAGTAATATAGTACCAATGGTGCATCTCAATTGGACTGTGACAAAAAGCGCATCAATAGAAGGGAACCCACTAAAATAAATCAGTCTTTTAGAGTAGAGACAAGATGGTGTAGATGGTAAGAAACAGCAGTACCAGAAATGAAAATGTTCTAGAAAAGGGACCCTAGTTTTTATGGTGTCTGCTTTGAGGGGGCAGGCAGATGACTAGAAACACTCTGGGAGAATCAGCTCCTATAAATGTCAAAAGCAGAAAGATTACCCAAAAGCAGTTGGTAAATGCATTGAAATAGCAAGAAAGGAAGAAGTCCAGTTACTTCAATTGTACAGGTAACATATAAAAGCCTGGGTACTCAACTAAATAAAGGCTGAAATAGCAGAAATTTCACAGCTTAAGAGAAATATTCTAGGTACAACTATAAAATATAACATCTTTTAAACTATGTCTCAACAATATAGACCATGGTTCTTTTTTTTTAGACGATGGTTCTTAATCATTCTATATTACAGAACAATCTGAGGTTAACAAAAACAAAGGATTCTCTCCCCCCCAAAAAACACACACAATCTTGATTTATAGTGATTACATTCATATCCATGATTTCCTGTGCAACATACTAAGAAATTTTTAAGGTGAAACTGGGCAAAAGTAAAATCGTAAGGTAGAAGAGCAGGAAACGATGTCTTTTGCAAGATACCACAGTAGCCAAATATAAGTAGCATATCTGAAAGGCTAGAAACTAATAAAAGTTTAGTATAAAAACAACAACTATAAGATTTAGTAATGTGCAAAGAATAAGTCATGAGCTATTTTTATTAACTTTGCATTCTGAAATATAATCAAACATACAGGCTAAACACAAAAATGATATAAAATCCATACAGAGAACTCCAAGATACCCCTCTCACCCAACATATCCAGATCTACCAATTTTAACTTTTTGCCACATTTATCATTCTATATATTCAGTCTATTTATCAATCCATTTTCTAAACACTTAAATGTAGACTGTATATATAAGTGCTTTGAACACTCAATACTGCCACACACATTTCTTAAGAACAAGGATATCCACTTATATAACCAAGTTATATACACAGTTATCAAGTTCAGGCAATTCAACATTGATATAAAGCTTACAGTCTATATTCCAATTTTTTCATATGTACCAATAATGTCCCTTTGAGCCTTTTCTTCTCCCTTGCTAGATCCCATCCAAGATCAAGTATAATTAACTGCATTTAACTGTCATTCTCTCTTTAGATGCTCATTCCTTTTTTTTTTAATTGTGGGAACTTATAAACAATATAAACTATCCTCTCCCAAGTGATACTATTCAATGGGATTAATCACATTCACAATATTGCGTTAACCTCACCACCACCCATTACTAAAACTCTGCCACCTCCCCAAACAGAAATCCTAAACCTACTATGCAATAACTTGCTGTTCCCCCTGACCCCCATCCCTGGCAACCCATACTCTACCTTCTGTCTCTATAAACTTGCATATTCTCCAATATTTTCTCTGTAATTACCTTATGACTTAAATTTAAATACAAAACCTGTAACAATTTTGTGTGCTCTGATACCAATTTAATTTTAATAGTATACACAAACTATGTTACTATACCCCTCTATTTTCCATAACTTTATGTAGTTATTGTCACAAATTACATATTTATGAGTCCAAAGCCACTGATTTCTTATTATATTTTATGCATTTGCCTTTTAGATCTTACAGAAAGAAAAAAGTGGAGTTACAAACCAAACATAGAATAGTACTGGCATTTATATATATATATATCCATGACATTACCCTCACCAGAGATCTTTACTTTTTCATGCAGCTTTGATCAAATGTCTGTTTTTCTTACCTTTCAACTTTTTGCATAATTCTCTTTAGTGTTGCTTGTAGGACAGAACTAACGTTGACAAACTACCTCAGCTTTTCTTTACCTGGGAACAACTTAATTTCTCCCTGAGTTTTGAAAGACAGTTTTGCCATATAAAGAATTGCTGGTTGGCAATTTCTTGCTGAGAGCACTTTTTTTTTTAATGGGCAGGCACCAGGAATTGAACCCAGGTCTCCAGCATGGCAGGCAAGAACTCTGCCACTGAGCCACCACTGCCTGCCCGATGTAAGCACTTTTAATATGTCATCCCCCTGCCTTGTTGACTGCAAAGTTTCTGATGAAAATTTGACATTTATTCTTATAGAGGTTCTCCTGTACAAGATATTTTGCTTCTCTCTTGCAGCTTTCTGAATTCTCTCTTTATCTTTGGTATTTGAGAATTAGATTATAAAATGCTATGGAGTGGGTCTATTTGGGTGTATTCTGTTTGGAATTCATTGAGCATCTTGGATTTGCTTATTTAATTATTTCATTAAATTTTGGAAGCTTTCAGCCATTATTTCTTTGATTATTCCCTCTGTCCCTTTCTTCTCCTTTGGGACTCCCCAAGGAATAAATTAGTATTCTTGCTGGTATCCCAGATTCCTGAGGCTCTGTTCCCTTTCCTAAATTTTTTCTTTCTGTTCCTCAGACTGGATGATTTCTGTTGATTTATTTCCAAGTTCATGGATTCTTCTGTCAACTCCAATCTGCTGCTCAACCCCTCTATGGAATTTTTAAATTCTTTTAGTATGGTTTTCAGCTCTGTTTGGTTCCTCTTCATAAATTTCACCTATTGATATTTTGTTTGTGCTCATCTATCATTTTCCTGATTTCGTTTAGTTCCTTGTCCATGTTTTCCTTTAGCTCTTTGAACATATTTAGGACCAATTTTTGTCTGGTATGTTCCAGGTCTGATCCTCCTTGTTAATGGTTTCTAATGCTTTAATATTCTCCTTCTTGTCGGCCATCACTTCCTATTTGTATGTTTTGTAATCTGTACCTTAAACCTGGACTATTTTGATATTAATGTGTAATCACTGAAATTTACTCAGTGGCATCTATTCCTTAAGCTTGTGTCCAGCTAGTGTTATGACCAGGTTTTACTTAAATACTATGAGCTAACCAAAAAAAGGAAGGAACAAAATAAAATACATTTCCCAGTCTTTGCAGATTGACCTGTGCCTGTGCTCTCCATCAGGGCTTATCCATAAAATAGATTACCTAAGAATAGCTCCAGGCTAAAGCATAGGGGCTTACCTGGCCTCTCCTGCCCACGAGTCTTGTCCTAGGGCACACGGTCCTAGGAATTCCCCATTTACACGTTTACAAATATACCCTTCTTCCCTAGGAAACAGTTTTCCTCATGGTCATGGGTACTACACTATAGATCCAGCAGAGCAACCCCTTGACCCAAGCAACACGACTTGACTACTCTTCCAAAAGGCTCTGGGAGAATTCTGTGAATCATCTATGCACAGGGCAAGTTATGGAACTGCACATCCCTCAGACTAAGATCAGATAGACTAGACCTGACATACATGTTCACAGTATGTTCACAAGTACAGCTCTACTTCTGGAACCAGGACAAGGGATCTGCAATGGGAGCATAGGCCAGCTTTATGCAGAGCTGGTGAGGGGTAGGGAAGGAGCCAGCCAGGGCACCACAAGACTCTACCACTTTTAAGGAGACTTTTCCTTGATTTGGTACTCATCTGGTCACTATCATCTTTTAAATTTTTTGGAGCCCTGAGAACAATGTTCTACCAGTTCTTGCCAATTGTTCAAAGCTTTTGTGGGAAGATGAAATCCTGAAGCATCTCACTCTGCCATCTTGATTGGGGTGCAGCCATGAATCAATCATTTTACATTTATCCTATTATGAGAAAATAAGATCCATAGTTAAACTATAAGTTCATAAAAGAACAATATAAAGAGCCTCTGGTAACTACGACTGTCTGAACACTTAATCCAGTGGTTCTCAACTGCAGAGGGCATCAGAATTACCCAGAGGAGTTTTTAAAACACAGACTGCTGGGCCCCAGAGTTTTTGATTCAGTAGGGCGGGAGTGTGGCTACAGAATTTACATTTCTAACAGGTTCTCAAGCAAAGCTAATACTGATTGTTCAGGGACTATACTTTGGTTTATTCTTCAGAGCAATTTCTCAGAACTATGCCAACTCCCTTTGCTACCTCTCTCTCTTGGGGTTAAGCATTTAGCTGCAATGATCCACTTTGTCGGGTGTAATCATCACCTTTCTTTCCTCATTCCTCAGGATCAATGCAAAGTAGAAAAGTGTTCCAACCTTTTTCCCACCTTGCTTCCAAAACATGTATACAGCCTCCAAATTGTTCTGAATAACAAAGTATGAATAAGTAGAGGTAAATTAATAAGAAATAAACAAAATGACAAAGTTGGTAAATTGTTAAATACCAAAATACCTTAGTATATCCTAACAGATGATTTTCACCTGGATAAGAGAAGAGACTCTACAGACTGCTATTTGAAGATGTTAAAATTGTCTCTTCTAGGATCTCTTCAGATCAATAATTAGTAACTCGTATTCCATATAAAAATTAAATTTAAAAAGTAATGGAATTTGTAGCAAAAATTCATATTTACAGAAAAAAACATTTTTTAAAAAAGGAAGTAAAGTATACATTATTTAATAAAGTTTTTTCTTATCAAAGTATCTAAATTTTCTGCCTGTCATTCACTGCTTTTTTTTTCCTAATTTAGCATAAATGAGTAAGCTTCATTTCCTTCTTATATTAACACCTATTAAAAGGTATCAGAGCTGATTTTAACTATGAAAAACAGAGTGGTCATTATAAGAATATCAACAAATGATGGGTTATATAGTCAAGATACCTAAACACAGTTACAATGGAAATTAAAGAAGAATAAATATTAATATCAGCAGTATCTATGAAACATAGCTTTTTTGAAAAATTTTCAGTTGCCATGTTCTCATGAAAAATGGAATGAAGCTTATGTGACTTATAATATGATTTTGCTTTACAATTCATTAATGTAATGGTCTCCAAGTTCCGTTGCCCAGAGCTCACAGGAATCCACCGAAGCTAATTTACTGAGAGGAAGGAAATGTTAAAGCTTCCATTTATATCTAATTTTATCTCATTTTTGGCATATATTTTTTAACAGTTTTAATATGACCTAGCATACCACACTAATGCAAATAGTTAATGGGGAAAATTATGTGGGGGGGGTGGTGGTGAGGAGAGGCCTCTGTATTTTCTGCATGATTTTTCTGTACACCTACAGCTTCTCTAATAAAAATAAATACATGAAAAAAAACACATAATGTTAATGCAATAATATGCACATATATGTATATATATACATGCACAATACTTATATATAGTCATTTATTTATAAATTACATAAGGGTATACATGGTCAAAAACTGTTTAACAATATAAGTGCATGAACAAAACAGTTTGGAAAAAGATGGCTTATTAGAGGCTTTCTCCAGAAAGCCATCTTACTTTTTGCTGTTACCAACAGTGTCACTTGATTTTACAACATTATTTTAAAAATTATATCTGAACCACAGATATCTCCACATTTCCATCAAATCTACTACATATCCTTTATCTTTTCCTCAAATTATAGTAATCTGTTTTGTGGAAGGCTTACTCCTAAGCCTAAAAATCCATGCTTTTCATTACCATAGAATTATATTCCCATTAATATAAGCCCTAGGCTGCAATTTTCTAAGCATCTTGTAATGTTCACATTTTACTAAGAAAAAGGCTTTTATAACAGCAGATATGAAAAAAATGATTTCAAAGGTAAAATGTTAGACTATGAATAGAATAGACTTTATTCTATTTTCCTTTATTCTATTTCCTTCTTATATTAACATCTATTAAAAGGTATCAGAGCTGATTTTAACTATGAAAAGCAGAGTGGCCATCATAAGAATATCAACAAATGATGGGTTATATAGTCAAGAGACCTAAACACAGTTACAATGGAAATTAAAGAAGAATAAATACTAACATCAGCAGTATCTATGAAACATAGCTTTTTCTGAAATATTTTCAGTTGCTATGTTCTCATGAAAAATGGAATGAAGCTTGCAGTGCCAGAACCTAGCACACTGTCTGGAGGCAACAGGTGCACAATAAACTGAACTCTTCTTTCTTTAGTTCTTCATTTTTGTTGTTGTTGACAAGTACTCAGGAGCTGCTGTGTCTAAGCTCCAGTTAAGTGCTTCCAACACAGAGTCACCATTTATTTATATGCCCACACCACTCCAAAAGTTTTATTTCCCCAATATTCATTTATAAAACATTTATTAAATGCGTAAAAAAGGTAATAGAATAAACTTTTTTTAAATCCATGAAACCGCACTACACAGTGAATCTTAAGTCCAACAATGGAACATAGTTAATAGTACAATCAGAAAAATATGTTTCATCAGCTGTAACAAATGTACCACACCAATGCAAGGTTTAAATAATAGGGTGGTATATGGGAATCCTGTATTTTATGCATGATTGTTCTGCAAATCCACAACCCTTCAATTAAAAAAAATGAAGCATTTTAGACACTAACTTTATCTCTCAATAGCAGCTCTGTAAGCTAGCAGAGCTGGCCTACAGCTGGCATGCCCTTTGTATGATGCACTAATACTCTTCTGATTCACCTTCCCACAGCTCTTTGTATTTTCCATTGTTTCTTTGATTCCCTAACATCCATGGAATATCCCAGCACTAATTTGCTGCTTTCTCATGTCATTTTTAATCTCTTGTGTACTACTGATTCCTCACCACTGCTCAATTCTTTCAGGACAAGTCTAAGTGTAATATATATATATATATTTAAGGAAATGACTTGTCAGGAGAAACCAGATGTTCATCTTTGCAGTGCCAGAACCTAGCACACTGTCTGGAGGCAACAGGTGCTCAATAAACTGAACTCTTCTTTCTTTAGTTCTTCATTTTTGTTGTTGACAAGTACTCAGGAGCTGCTGCGTCTAAGCTCCAGTTAAGTGCTTCCAACACAGGGTCACCATTTATTTATATGCCCACACCATTCCAAAAGTTTTATTTCCCCAATATTCATTTATAAAACAAACATTTAGTAAATGCGTATTACACACTGTTAGATACTTATAGCCAAGATTTTACTGCCCATGATAAATTCATAAATACAAATTAAAAGCAACAAATTTAGTAAAATGCTCAATTTATCATTTGATACATAACCTTACTCTTGATATTTAAGACACAAAAGTAATTTTAGTTTCAATACTAATACTAATACAATGGCTTATATTAAAAAATAATTAAATTATATTAAAAAATAATATAATAGCTTATATTAAAAAAA
>PVIY010061131.1:0-11347 GCA_004026745.1 Myrmecophaga tridactyla | reverse complement strand
GGAGCGGAACGAGAGCCGGGGCGACCCCCGCCCGCTTACACTTGCATTTTCCTGCTTCTCAGGGTCACTGGGCAGGGGGTGGGGGGAATGACATTCATTTTCCCAAATGATTTCTTTTTTAATCCTACAATTACCTGGCTAAACTTCCAGGCCTTCACAGAAGCAGCCTTTTCTCTCTGAGCTAACTTTTTCCAGGCACGGCTTAGTGCTAATAAGATTGCCACCAGAACGCTATTCTTAAGGGGAACCTGCAGCATTCCTCCACCCCGACAAGTGAACACGATTACTTGGGAGGTCTGTATGCCAGATTGTTGGGATTTTCCAGGTAAGGGCCAGATGAGGTACAGCCCCCGTCGAGGCAGGCATCTTGGGTTCAATTCCAAGTGCTGCTTAGACCAGCTGTCGGCTCAGAACAAAGGAAAAGGGCCCGAAGGGTTAGAGACCCAAAAGCCCTCTCACCTGTGTGTTGAAGAACCTGGCTGCTGAGCTCATAGGTAAAAGGCGAGGCCTGGAAACATCCCTGTGCGCCCCCAGCTCTTCCCACCCGCAGAGGCCTGAAATCCCACCCCCTATCCCCAGGGAAGTTACACGCTAGCCCTGAGCTAGGCTTCATCACCTGCTTACTTCCAAAGAGGCTCACGTGACCCTGAGATGGTCACAGCCTTTTCTAAGCCGCACGTATGGACACAGAAGGACACTGTCCCCGAGTCTGCCTATGGCTGGGTGACCAGGGCATCAAGCTCAGGGCTAAGTGAGGGGCTCCCGCCCACCTGGGCCCCACCTCCACAGGTAAGTACCTGTCTGAAGGAGAAGCGGCCTGGCCTGACCCTCTTGCCCCTGGCAGGGCTTGAATGCTGCCCCCCATCAAGGCCTTCTTCTCCACTGTGAAGTTCCTTCCCTTTGACTGCTGAGGTCTCCAAGGCTATGGAATCCAGGCCAGGTCAGGTGGAGCCGGGTGGCCACGCCCTCTGCTCTCCACCTGACACCAATCACGGCTTCTCCTCCTGCCCGAGCCCCGGGGAGACAGAGCCCTCTAGCTTCTTCCTCACCTGGGAGTCCTGCCATATACTTTTGGGGGGCAGGCAAGATGGGACTTCAGGGCCACAGGGAGAGCAGTGGGGAGCACTGCGTGGGGGCTGTGGCCGAGGGCACTCCCTGGGGGCTGCTGGGGCTCTCGCCGGCTTGGGGCACATACCAGCAATGGCGTGGTTGTGGGGGCCCCCCTGCAGGCCCGGGAACACGGCCGAGTTGATGAGGGGCTCCAAGTTGTACAGACTCTCCTTGCCCGTCTTGACATCCACGCTGCGGACTCCTAGACAAAGAAGAACTCCAGAATTAAAATGATGGGCTGACCCCTCCGCTTCCTGATTTGGACTCAACCCAAACTGGCCAGGACACCCATAAAGCAGAGGCTTCCAGGCCCCACAGTGAGGAAAAGGTTGCCGAGCAGAGGGAGCCCTTCCCCTTGGCAGCAGGGCTGGAATGCTCAATTCCACCCTCGGCTGCGGCTCTCTAAGGTGAAAGGACAGATATGGCCTCTCCGGAGAAATGAGAGGCTATCCCTTGGGCTTTATGCCAGTTTGAAAAGGTTTATGTACCCTAGAAAAGCCATGTTTTAATCCTAATCAAACTTGTGGGAGTAACAGTTTCTTCTAATCCCTATTCAGTACTGCAGGTTGGAAACTTTAATTAGCTTCTCTGCACAGAGATGTGACTCAATCAAATGTGGGTATTAAACTCGATTAGGTGGAGACGTGTCTCCACCCATTCTAGGTGGGTCTTGATTGGTTTTACTGGAATCCTTTAAAAGCAGCAACACTTTGGAAAAAGCTAGAAAACAGGAGAGAAAGCCACAAGATTCGGAGAGAGCAGAGTCCACCAGCAAGCAACTGTTGGAGAAGAAGGAGGAAAATGCTTCCCGGGGAGCTTCACGAGAGCAACAGGCCTGGAGATAAAGCCATGCCACCATGTTCGCCATGTGCCCTTACAGCTGAGAGAGACCCTGAACTTCATCGGCCTTCCTGAACCAAGGTATCTTTCCCTGGATGCCTTTGATGGGACATTTCTATAGACTTGTTTTTATTGGGGCATTTTCTTGGCCTTAGAACTGTAAACTTGCAACTTGTTAAATTGCCCTTTTTAAAAAGCCATTCTGTTTCTGGTTATTGCATTCCAGCAGCTCGCAAACGAGAACAGGCTTCTTTCCCCTGGGGAAGTGCCCAGGACAGCAAGCAGTCTTCCAACAGGACAACCATGACGAGGACAGAACTCTTCAGCCAGACCCAGGGGAGAAGGTTCCTTTCTGAGAAAACACGTAGCTTAACAGGAACATCTCTGTGGAGCTTCCATGAGCTGAGACTCCTTCGGGCACTGTACACGGAATGCATTCGTCTGGCCTCATGCTGCGGTCTGGGAGCCGGGTACCTCTGCCTCGGCCCCCAGGTTGGAGGGCCAGCCTTGCGCCACCCGCACCCGGGGTCTCGGCCAGGCTCGCTGGGCCCTGCCAGCCCCACCATCATCACCTCTAACAGGGCCGAGAGCACCTGGACATATGGGAAGAGCTCCCTGCCAGAGACACAGCAACGCAACTGACGAAGGTCCCCAGAGGGCGGGCACAGGAGCCGCGACGGCGCCGCAAGGACGCTGCTGGGGGAGAGAGGGGCCCTCCTGCCAGAGGGCCAGCCCGCTTCTGGTTCCAGGTCAGAGTGTCAGGTCTCCCCATGGGCTGAACTTTGGCAGAACTACTGGTGTGGCTTTCCCAGGTAGGGGCCCAGGGGGAGGGCCTAGAGGTGGGCCCCGGGCGTCCCATCTGGAGGAAAGGCCTCCTACAATTATGGAGTGGCACTGCAGTTCATACGTCCTGGGTGAGTCCCCTCCAAGAGCCCAGCAGCATGCCCGGCCACGGCAAGGTCACCTGCTCCGCTGAGGCCTCCTGCCTCCACCTGGCCCTGCTGTGTCCCCCTGGCTGCCTTTCCCCTCAGACAACACCTGCCTGTTGCCGCGGGCACTTGCTGAGACGAAAAAGTGTGCCCAGCACCACACAAGACACGCCGGCTGCCCATGCCCTCCTCCAGGACGCAGGCACCAGGGGAACCACGAGGAGGGCGCGGGGCCCTTCCAGAGCCCTCCCTGCCCAGCCTGGACTGCGCCTTCCTAACAGGCTCTCCTGGGGACCCAGCATCCTCCAGGGATGCCAGGCCCGAGTCTTCCCAGCTGGCCAAACCCAGCGGGCCTGGAGAGACGCGGGGGCTCCTGTGGCTGCGGGGGCCGCCCACCTCTCCGGTAGAAGATCATGCCGGCCCGGCAGCCGCGCAGGGTCTTGTGGGTGGTGGTGGACACCACGTCGCAGTACTCGAACGGGGAGGGAACCACGCCGGCCGCCACCAGCCCGCTGATGTGGGCCATGTCGGCCATGAGGTAGGCTCCGCTGTCATCCGCGATCCTGCGCAAGCGCGCGTAGTCCAGGTTGCGAGAGTAGCAGCTGGTCCCTGGGGACGGAAGGGTGACACGGTCAGCAGGGGCTTCCGGGTGGCCGCGCAGGGGAAAGCCTGGAGGGGTGCCCCGAAACCTCGCGGGACGGAAGTGGAGCAGGGCCGCTGAAGCCCCGCCCTGGGCTGGAGGCAGCGCGTGGGGGTGGGCTGGGCCCAGCACCACTTCTGCCCCGGAGCCGGAATCAACCGTCCCCAAGGCCCCGCCGAGGACACCTCAGGCCCTATTCCACCCAGAGCGGACGTGGTCACGATGGGCAGCTGCCTTCAGCTGTCCTCTGCGCCTGGAAGTCGAAGTTCAGCTCCCCACCGAAAGGAAAAAAAATCTACTCAGACCTGCGAAGCTCAAGTATACAAGAAAGAACCTCGGAATAAGCCACGACTCGGTGGGACACTGAGACATCTCGCGTAGGACGCGGGGACTGCCCGCAGGGGGCTTTCGGCCCAGCTGCTCACCTGCAATAATGAGCTTCGGGTGGAAGAGGCGGGCGTTCTCCTCCAGCTGGTCGTAGTTGATGTAGCCAGTGTCAGGATTCACCTGCGGACATGGGGCAGCGGCCTCGGTCTCAGTTTCCCTCCTCGAGCCCCACGGAGCCTCCCTTCCTACTAGAACCTCAGTCAGCACTTTGTTCCACCCCAAAGCTGTTTGCTCCACCCCGCCAGAAAAACAGGGAAGGCCCCAGAGAGGAGAGGAGGCTGAGGGCAGGCCAGCCTGGTGTGGGCCAGAGCTCGCAGACCCCGGGCCTGCCCGCGGGACTCTGTCTTGAGAGCAGAAGGAACCAGAATGAGAGACATCAACCACGCACTGCCCGACACATACCAAATACCGTTAACTTCAGGAATGGGCAGAAACTCCTGTTAACACACTTCGATCTTACAAGTCAGTACAATAAGGCAAGAAAAAGAAACCAAGGGCCTAAGGATTGGGAAAGGAGACAGAAAAAACGGACATTATTGACACAATGTGACCATCTACCTGGAAAACCCCAAAGGGTCTAGAGACAAGCGAACAGAATTACTAAGTTAATTTAGCAATGTCACTGGATACCAAGTCAAACAAAAATCAAAGATATGCATATCAGCAACAAATAAAAATAGAAAATGAGAATGAATAATACTATTACACTCGCATCAAAAGCCATAAAGCATCTGAGGAGCATAACTCAGGGAAGACGTGCGAGAGGAGTCGGCTGCACGCGTGTCAGGGCAGACTCGTCGCCGCAGGAAGAGAGGAAGGGCTGAGAAAGGGCGCGGCCGTCCTCCAGGCCCGACGGAGGGCAGCCTTTCCCCCCAGGGCAGCTGGGTCACCAGGAACCCCCACCTTGCACCACGTATGAACTCAATTCCAGACGCTGCGGGGCACAACGTGAAATGGAAGTCATTCAACTTTCTTTTTTGGTGAACACATTTTTTAATAAGTACAGTTTTTAAAACTTATCTGAAAACATGAGCCCAGGATACAGATTGTGCAACAGGACTGACTACAAAAATTCAGAAATGGATAGCATAATAATACCTGACTGTAATACAATAATGTAAGTACATTGAATGAAGCCGAATGTGAGAATGATAGAGGGTGGGGGAGCATGTGAAAGCGGAAGGAAAGACAGATAATAAAGATCAAGATGGTACAATCTAGGAATGCCTCAAATGTACAATGATACTGGCTGTGGTGGTTAGGTTCAGTTGTCAGCTTGGCCAGGTGAAGGTGCCTAGTTCTGTTGCTGTGGACATGAGCCAATGGCATGTGAGCCTCATCCATCGCTGATTACACCTGCAGTCGGCTAGGAAGCGTGCCTGCTGTAATGAACGATGTCTGATTTAATTGGCTGGATGCTTAAAGGAGAGAGCTCAATACAGCACAGCCCAAGCAGCTCAGCATACTAAGGAAACATCCCCGCAAAGGATAGGTCAAGCCTACTTAAAATTAGGCCTAAGAGTCACCCCCAGAGAACCTCTTTTGTTACTCAGATGTGGCCTCTCTCAGCCAACGCAGCAAGCAAACTCACTGCCCTACCCACTGCTAGGGGACATGACTCCCAGGGGTGTAAACCTCCCTGGCAACATAGGACAGAAATCCTAGGATGATCTGGGACCTGGCACCAAGGGTTTGAGAAAACCTTCTCAACCAAACAGGAGGAAGAGAGAAATGAGACAAAATAATGAGATGAAATCTCTTCAGTACTAGAGGTTCTCAGTACCTGAGATTTCAGAGTCGAGAGGTTATCCTGGAAGTTATTCTTACACATTATATAGACATCACCTTTTAAGTTTATGGTATATTAGGCTGGAGGGAGCTGCCTAAACTGTACAGCTGTGTTCCGGTAGCCATGTTTCTTGAAGATGATTACATAACGATACAGCTTTTACAATGTGACTGTGTGATTGTGAAAACCTTGTGTCCGATGCTCCTTTTATCTTCCTTATTGACAGATGAGTAAAGCATATGGATTAAAAATAAACAAATAGGGGAACAAATGTTAAAATAAATTTAGTAGATTGAAATGCTAGCCATCAATGAAAGGGAGGGGTAAAAGGTGTGGTATGTATGCTGGTTTGAAATGATGTATGTCCCCTAGAAAAGCCACGTTTTAATCAAAATCCCATTTTGTAATGGCAGAATAATCCCTATTCAATACTGTAGGTTTGAAACGGTAATCAGATCATCTCCCTGGATGATGTGATGTCAAGAGTGGTTGTTAAGCTGGATTAGGTGACGACATGTCTCCACCCATTCAGGTGGGTCCTGATAAATTCCTGGAGTCCTATGAAAGAGAATGAAGGTGATTCGGAGAGAGCAGAGAATGCTGCAGCACCATGAAGCAGAGAGTCCACGAGCCAGCGACCTTTGGAGATGAAGAAGGAAAACGCCTCCCGGGGAGCTTCATGAAACCAGAAGCCAGGAGAGAAAGCTAGCAGATGATGCCATGTTCACCACGTGTCCTTCCAGATGAAAGAGAAGCCCTGACTGTGTTCACCATGTGCCTTTCCAGATGAGAGAGACCCTGAACTTCATCGGCCTTCTTGAACCAAGGTATCTTTCCCTGGATGCCTTAGATTGGACATTTCTATAGACTTGTTTTAATTGGGACATTTTCTCGGCCTTAGAACTGTAAATGAGCAAGGTATTAAATTCCCCCCTTTTAAAAGCTATTCCGTTTCTGGTATATTGCATTCTGGCAGCTAGCAAACTAGAATAGTATGTATAAATTTTTTTCTATTGTCTTTCTTTTTCTGAATTGATGCAAATATTCTAAGAAATGGTCATGATGCTGAATATACAACTATGTGATGATATTGTGAGCTCTGATTATATAACAAGAATGGAATGATCATATGGTAAGAATGTTTGTGTTTGTATGCGGTTATGTTTCAGAAATAACTTTTAAAAATTAAAGAGGCAGTAAAAAAAATGGAAAATTAAATAATAGGTGGAATAAAGGTTAAAATACATCAGATTATGGGCCATGGTGGCTCAGCAGGCAGAGTTCTCGCCTGCCATACCAGAGACTCAGGTTCGATTCCCGGTGCCTGCCCCATGCAAAAAAAAAAAAAATTAGATTAAAATACTAGTGGTCAATGAGAGGGAGGGTTAAGGGGTATGGTAGGCTGAGTTTTTTTTTTTTTTTTTTTTATTTCTTTGGTTGGAGAGATGCAAATGTTCCAAAAAATGATCATGGTGATGAATATGCAACTATGTGATGATATTGTAAATTATATACGTAGAACAGAATGATCATTAAAAAAAAGTATGTTTGCTTACAATAAAAATATTAAAAAAAAAAAAAAAAGCCCAGGGAAAGTAAAATAAAAAGGAATTACTATGGGAAGAACAGTGGGTCAGAGCATGGGGGACCCTGGGGGGAGGCAGAGGAGCCCTGCCCCCTCCTGTACCCCTACTTGATCCCACCAGAAACCCCTGGGCCGTCCGGGAAAAAGTCTGGACTTGGCAGTCACCCTTACTGACAAAGGCATTTCCACCTCAACCCAGTGCTGAAGCCTGAGTTGTGGGGGACTGAGGCAGCACCTGGAAAGGGGGGTTGAGAGATGATTTGTGGTTTGGTTCTGTTTCAAGGTTCTTCCTCAGTTACCTGAGCTCAGGGAAGAAGTTATCTTGATCAAATACCAACATTTGACCCATAGTAAAACAACAAAAAAATCCAGTCTAAAAAAAAATTTTCAAAGCATAAGTACTCCCCAAAATCTATTGTTCTCTCCTTCCACATTTTGCTTTTTAACCTTTTTGAATTTTTTTTTTTTTTTTTGCATGGGCAGGCACGGGGAGTCAAACCCCAGTCTCTGGCATGACAGGTGAGAACTCTGCCTGCTGAGCCACTGTGGCCTGCCCTGCTTTTTAACCTTTTTAAAAAAATTTTGTTTTCTTTTTTAAATCTTCAAAATTTGATGATAAGGCGCTTCTAGAACTCACAAGCCCCTTCTCGCCCTGAGCCCCTGCCGCTCTGGGGACCTGTAGCAGGAGGGGAGGGGGCAGGAGGAGATGGAAACAAAGGCCACGGTCCAGGCCCTGGGTGGGTGCCGGTGGGAAGGGGGTGGCTGGGGAGGCCCGCCAGGCAGCCCCCACCCTTGGCGCACAAGGGTCCCCCCCCATCCTGGGCAGCTCCATAGCTCCTGCCGGGCAGGCTCCCCACACCTCCTGCTGCTCAGACCGCGCAGGCCCCAGGGACCCCCTGTGCCCTAGAGCTCCCCAAGGGCCAGGCGGCAGCTGAGAAAAAGTGGGGGTGGGTCCCCAACTTCACCCACCTGGCTGTGCCCTGCACAGAGCACTTGAGAGGTGGGGGTGACTGGGAGCTGGGGCAGGGGGGGCCCCCGGGCACCCAGGAGGGGCTCTTCAGAGGCAGAGGTCGCTGCGGAAAAGGTGGGAGCTGCCGAGGCCTCCTCTGAGGTTTGTCCAAACTGGCTGACAGCGACCCTCATGCCACACTCCTTCAGACAGACAGACGCTGCACAGACTGGCTTGCACATTCCAAAGACCAAGCGTTTCGGTGCTACTGGTACATGTTTCAAAACCCACCTTCAAAATAAGCTTTGGCCAGCGGGGGGCTCTGGGACTGGAAGCCACTAGGCCTTCCGTGAAAATAAATGTACGCGTGCAATCACCACTGAGCCAGACGCTGAATAAACACCAAGCGACTGCTGAGCTCGATCAAAGACAAGGAAATACCACGCGAACCCTCGTCTGAGTTTCTCCTGAGAATCAGCGCTGGGCCGGGCAGCCAAGCACGGCCTCCCGCGTGGGGCTGGAAGCGTGGCCAGGAGCCCACCTGACGGCTAGGCACGAGCCACCCGGGCCCCAGGCAGGGCACTGGACAGGAAACTAAGGCGAGCGCCTCCTCTGTGCCTGACTCCAAGATAAGTTGTTAATCCAGCAGACCCCACCCCAGAACATGTGCCTGGGGCCCCGCACAGGCTCGGGCAGCCCAGGCGCGGGGTCTGAGAGTCCGGGTCTGTGTGGTGGGGACAGGAGGGGCAGCACAGCCACCGTGCACAGCTGGGCTTGGTAGCTTGGCTCTGGTCTCCCGGCAGCAGGGGCTGGCTGTACCTCGGCCGTGGGGGACTGTGCTGGCATGGAGCCAGGGAGTCTGGGGGCCTGCAGGGGTCCCGGGCAGGGCTGCGGCTGGGTGAGGGCCTGCGGTGGCAGTGGCTCCTGCTGGCCCCGTAATTCTGGAGCAGCCGCCACCCCACTGTGGGGGTCCCCTCCTCCACACCGACTCCCAGAGCCTTGGTGCTACCCCTCTACCTCTCCATCCCAGATGCCCACCACGCTGCCCTAACTGCCTGGGATGCCACACCACCAGCCCCAGGGAGGCTCCCCTCTTAGGGCATGGAAATGAAAACCTCCTCTGTCGCCAGGGAAACAGAACTACTCCTGGAGGTACAGACAAGTCCTAGAGAAAATGCTCTGCAGAGCTACGAGGCCCCTGACTCCTACCTTATAGGGCATAGACTCAAAAAAGATAGACGTGGCAGAGATCCTCTTCTTGTCGGTCATGAACCCGTGGGTCAGGTGGCCCCCGTCGGGCAGGTCCAGGCCCATGATGCGTCCATGGGGCTCGACCAGGGCAGTGTACACTGCAAAGTTGGCAGGGGAGCCTGAAACCGGGGTGGGGGGCCCGAGGAGACACCGTTATCTCTGACCGTGAGGTACCAAGCGGCACCTCGAAGGCTCGGCCACTAGACATTCGCCTAGGGGCAGCCGAGAACTCCCGGGAGGCTGCCCTGCCCCAACCCTGCGAAGGCGGGAGGAGGGGAGGTGGGCAGAGAGCACAGCCACGACACCTGCGGGCAGCAGAAAGAGCCGTCCACAGCCCACGGGGCCAGCCCAGGTCTGCTCTGGTTTCTGGCCCGCCCTCTTCGGCCTGTCCCTCCCGCGCTCTGGGTGGACGCCGCCCCGGTGGGGCCTGGCACAGGCACGGCGGTTACCTGAGTAGGGCTGCACGTTGACGCCCCAGCGCTGGGGGTCGAGACGGTAGGCCTGCAGCGCCCGCCTCTGACACAGTACCTCCAGCTCGTCGATGAACTGGGTGCCGCCGTAATACCTGTGCAGGGAAAGCCGAGACTCAGACCCACTCTGCCCTGGAGCTGAGCCCAGTACAGAGGCCGGAGCAGCCTCGGAGGGACCCGAGGGCAAGAGGGAGGGAGGCAACGACAACAGCCTGTCGCCAGGGCTCCGGAGCCCAGAGCAGGCCGGCCTCGGACGCGCCGCGGGTTTGGTTCCGCTGAAGTGGGTCACACGGATGTTTAGGAAGGGTGCCCAGGAAAGGGAGGCTCTACCAAGCGTGCAGCGGCACCGCGTCGGGGAAACGGCGAGCACACCTTACTTAGAGTGTGGCACGGAGGGGCCCGGCGGGGCCGGGGGCGGAACGCTCGCCCGCCAGGCGGGAGACCCGGGGGCCATTCCCGGCCCACGCGCCCGACCAGAAGACAGCCCGCGGCACAGAGACACGAGGCGGGCACCTGCCCCTGGAAAAACGGTGCCAGGGACTGGCTCGACGCAGGGCTGCCACAAACCTCCAGCTTGAAGAAAACGCAGTATCCGCGAACTGCGAGAAAGCGGGGTGTGCCTGTACCTCAACCTCCCACCGGCGCTGGCCCCGGGGCAGGAGCCAGTCCCCCGCGCCCAGAGGAGAGGCGGCCCCGCTGGACGCTGCCCTGGGGCACATTGTGAGGCGTGCAAATCACACCCAAGAAAGAGCTGTCTTATTGAAAAATAAACTCCACAACCTGGTGTTTCAGATTTTTGTGAAGAAGTTGTTAATGCTAGACCAATACTGTTCTGAAATATTAATTTTGATCACTAATATTCTAAAGTAAATTCACATTATTAAAAAAATACGATAATAAAGGATAAAAACCACAAGCCTGTATAACACACAGTGAACCCTGATGTAAACCACGGACTGCAGTTAGTACAGTTATTAAAATGCTCTTTCATCAGACAGATGTTAAAGATCGAGATGGTATAAGCCAGAATGCCTGGAGTGTATAATAGTGAAATGCACAATGTACAAATTTTAAAAATGTTTTTGCATGAGGAAGAACAAAGGATTGTCATTATTGCAAGGTGCTGAAAATAGATGATAATTAATAATTTAAAATATCACCTTAAGTGTGAGACTAAAGCAAAAAATGTTTATTTGTCACAAAACTTATATTTTGACTAGAGCATTTCCTAATATAACTCATGTAGATAGTTTGATTGAATGTCATAAGTACTTGGAATCTCAGGTAGCACATGAGATTTTGTTGGTTTGTCCAGAGTGATGCCCCGATGAATCCCAGAATGATTTGATCAGTGACTGGAAAAGTATTTGAAGCCCCCTTCGGGGAATGGTGAGAGC
>PVIY010061130.1:0-11341 GCA_004026745.1 Myrmecophaga tridactyla | reverse complement strand
GGGGGGAGAAATCTCTCTGCAATCGTAATTAAGAAATATGCCTTACATCAAATTATCATTTTATGTAGTAACTTACTACAGTCAATATGCAAACTGAATACAATCCAAGTTTAACTTCCAATAATATGGATCATAAATTTCAGTTTTTTAGTGGTTTGAGTAAAATCTGCAAATTTATTTTTTTCACTGATATCTGGAAACAAAAAACAGGCAAGCTACTATCCAGATGATGTCAAGCCAGTGAATATCTTTGGCATATATAGTTGGAACCTACTGCCACTTCCGACTCCCCATCAAGGACCACTCCTGAAAGAGAAAAGAAAAAACAAAAAAAACAAAAAAAACCCAACCACCTGAAACACTTTCACACCAACCACATTCTTTGAAAACTCAATGCCAAGTCAGTTACAAAACAGACAATAAGAATTTTCACCTTAATTATAATTCTTTAAAAACCATGAAGCTTAATTTGAACTATGGAAACCTACATTATGACACTGGATCTAAAATGCTGAACCATATTCCAGTCTGCTATGGATTAAACAAAATAAGAAATAGCTTAATAGAAGTTTCCCTTCATTTCACCTCCAATCATAATAAGAAATCACTATATTTATATACTGATATAAATAGAAATTCATATTTAAGTATTGTTAAATGTAAAAATAAAAAACCTATATGGCATGACAAAGAAACTCACCCACATGCTTCTTTAAATCTGAAATTTATGTTTTGAATCCAAAGATTCACAAGGTAGGAAGCATTCCAGACATAATCTTTCAGCCCTGAAACAGCGTATAGTCAATCACAGACCCTGTACTTTTGGAAAAACTGCTTCCTTTAAATGGAGGCAGAGCCATTTTAAAACTGTTACCACAGACTAAGTGTTAAGATCAGAAATTCATGAACAGAATTAAGTTCTTCAGTTTTCTAGAAAAATGTATGACTGAAACATTATAGTGAGGATAAGCGTTTTACCATATATATAGAGAGAACTACAACTTTTGAGAAGCAAGGTCTCATGTAGTCAAGATCTTTGTATCTTATACCTAGTCAAGGTGGTTGAAATAAGAAGGAAAATACTGGAACTGATTATGGTCAAAACTTCTTGAAAATTATGCCAGAAAATCTAGGAGAGGGGTAAAACAGGGTGATGAAGCAAAAGAGTAAAAGGGAGATGCAGTGCTAAGATAAGATGATTGGGAGATCTACCAGAAGACTGCTTTAGACTTACCTGTGGCAGACCCATGTAGAAAAGGTCATGTATTTTCAAAGCAGGTCTTAAATTTGAATTTGTATTACAGATTCTGTTTTTCTTCATACTTCAAGCCTAGATGCCAAACTTTTTTTTTTGCATGTAGACTAGAACACAAAAATCACTATTTGCATCACATATATCTCACAGTAACTCTTAGCAAAGCTTCAGTTTCAAATATTTCTATAGGTGTAAATTTCTTCTTCTTGCAGTGATCTCAGATCTTTCTGAATGATTTTCACGCCACTGAATTTAACAGGTGAGAGAAAATTCAGGATAACAAATTATGGGAACAAAAAATCTTTCACATTTTGATATGGGTTTATGGAATAATTCTTAAGGAAACTGTTCCAATAAATAGCATCAAAGGCAAAGTAATTTATATTTTCTGAAAACACCCTCCTGAAATTAAACATCAAAAGATTAATAATAAATAAGTTCTGATTTCAATTGTGAAACATTTCCTGCATCAAATTTTATAATATATTAACCAGTAAAAACATTCTTTTGGTAGGTGTATAATTCCATAATATTCACTGACTTTTAATAAGTGATCTATCTATATTTTACATCCTGAAAAAACATACAGAAAAGATATCCAGGTCTCACTGTTCTGTTTCCCCAGCTAGTAACATTTTTAGTAAAATACATGTTTTCTTCAGTAATATTTATCTAAATTTAGCTTTCTTTTTTAGCACTGCATTATCTCATCCCTATTTTTAGTTTTTTTTTCTCACTTTGAGAAGGTTATGAATATGAAGACAAAATTACTGGCACACATGATGTTTTTGCCTGAATTATGGAAGGGAATTCTTCAAATATTGCTCCTTGTTACTATATTCACTCTCAAGAAACACTGTTACTCATGATCAAAGGGTATTCATGATGGTAAATATCAGAAACAGAGAAGAGGGTATGGCATAGGGACAAACACTACTGAGATCTTCCTTTTGCTTTGGGCTCAGACATTTTAATCCTAGCTCTCCTATTTACCAGCTACCTGATACTGGACAAGTTATTTAACTTCTCTATGCCTCATCTTCATTTGCAATGAGAATATAACAAACCGTATAGCATTGTTATGGTTAAATTACACGACAAACTAAAAAGACTTTGCAGGGTCTGGCACATGGGGCATGTAAGAAAACAGTGATTATCACATGTGCTATTAGTCCATGAATTCCTTGAAGGTAGGGATTTCACCTTCTTCATTTTGTATCCCAAATCCTGATCGCAGTACCTATCAACAAATACATAAATACAACTTCTGTCTCCAGGTTGTCCATCTGTGCCCCTCTCCTATGAATGCAAATATTTACATCCAAATAGGGAGAAGAAATTGAATGGATTGAGGCAACCTGACTTACCCTTATCTATATGACATAATGAACTAATATATCAATATAAATAGTTCTAGAGACTCTGAAGATATCTTTCCCAATTCAACATCATTCACATGTCTTATCCTGTGTTGATCTCTGGGCTTCAGAAGTTCACAGACTAGAACAGGTAAGAAAATGTATAAACAATTATCAAATAATGGGATCCATCCAAAAGCAGATGTATATTACTAGACAGTGTGATTTCATAGACGAGTGAGTGATGCTCTTGGGATAGTGAGAAAAGCTTCCCAAATAACCTGATGCTGTATTCTGTCCTGAAAGGCATGAGGTCTCTTCTGGGTTTTAATGGTTTTCTGCAACAGGGATGATATTTCCTACTTCACCCTTGTTCAGAATTATAACCATGCCTTTGGCATCAAGTTTCAATTCACCCTTTTCTGTATACCCTGGCCCTGGTCATGTTTCGTTCTTATTTACAAATCCTGAACTTGACCTCCCTGTTCTGAAAACCAAATACAGTCTCTTGACACCCGTCTCTCAGGTTTCAACCCGTCATTGTTTCCTGTTCTGCCTCAATGAATGGCCATCTCACTTCTGCTCACACTTGTGTGTTCCAACAGCAATGCAGTTCCCAAAGTTCTACCCACTGAGAAGAATGCGGTAATCACTGCAACACTGCAATTAGATACCTGGGTCCATGACACTTACAGACTTTGCCTGGACTTCTCAAGTTCTATGCCATCCCCCCAATCTTAGTCTCCAAATAGTTCATGAAAGGATCCATCAATCCATGTGTCCCATGTCACTCTGCCTGAAGGGATCTATCAAGCTCTAGTTGAAAGTTGCTCCACACACCCAGCCTGACCTGTGCTAAGCCACAGAGCTTTCCCATCATATCTGGCCTTTCCCTACCCTGCGCATGATTCTCCCGTTTCTTAAGTCCACACCCTTTTCTTATGTCTCCTATGCTCAGCAATAACTCCCAGGACCTCCAGGATCCAAGATTTCTCAGGGAAAAGGGTGGGGAGACATTCTCAAAAAAACTTAATTATCACTTTGTCCAAATGGAAGCTGAGCTTCCGGTAACTTTAAAGATAAAACAAATTCTGATAACTTTTAAAAACAAGATAATATAAACTTGTACAGACAGTGGAATTTATCTTCCATACATTTAAAATGTTTTATGTTAAATGTTAAGAATATGAAGTATAAAAGATGTATAAGGTAGATCTGGAAATCATCTATGAGTACATATCCAAATATTAGAAGCTGGACATTTTGAGTGATAACCGAAGATAAATGCAATTGATTTGAATTGGGACATGAACTTCAACGCCTCATAGGATTTGCAAAAAAGGGAGAAAATAGAGATATGTTCCAATCACTATTATTGAGTCTAATGAAAGCCACTAGCACTGAAGGAGTTTTGAAGTTAAACATTTTTACTCTCCTGGGACTTGAGTGAGAAAACAAGCTGTGAGGCTGGGAGTGGGAAGCAGTAACGGCAAATTTTTATCTTGGAATATTTAAAATATGAGGATTTATGATAATGAATAAATAGAAGTGTTTGATTGGATTTGCTGAATTCCTTCTGTAGTGTCACCCAATGCCTTCCTATCATTAATGATTCTATTTCATGTTCATTTTCACTTCTCACGTAAATACTCTACATTATTTTTCTCTTGAATTTAAGCAACCTCAGTTACTTACTAAGATGTCCCTTGTACTCTTTTGTAGAGTATAAGTATTTGAAATACTTCTCTTTGTCACAAGACATAGTCATTCTTAAAGTAGCATCCATCTGGTTGCAACGTATAAATCAGCAAACAACAGCATTCCGCACCATCTCTTGGGCAGACTTGTCAGTTTACTCAAAAGAAATACATTCAATATCATTCCCCCAGGAACCTGAAGAAAGTATAGTAACTTAAATGAATGTACTACTATTCTGGCAAGGAAAAAATGCTAATATTTTTTAACAGTAAAGGTTGATGGTAAACTTTACTTTCCCAGGCTTTAGAAAAAAATTTAAATATAACAAAGAGACAATACCTACGATATTCATGTTATAGTTACCTGAAACAGATAAAAAAGACTTCCAAGTAATTCTTCTAGCAGAGAGACCTTCTGAAATGTATGCAACAATACTGTTTTTGGATCGGGGAGACACATACTTCCCTCTGAAATAATCCACACTGTCCATTATGCATAGAACATGAGAAAATCCATCAAATATTTCAAACTTAAAAAGAGATCTTCTCTGACAGAACTTCAGAGAGGAGAGCTGCACATATTCTTGGAAGTGTCTCGATTTCTGGTATGATTTACTGTACTACTTCCTCACAAGACAGGGGGGAGTAGTTTACAACTCACTCCATCTTTTCAGGTATCAGTCTCTGCTACCACAGCATTTAAACATCACACCAATGGATGTCATTTTCTTACTTTACTGAGGCTGGTTCGTTTGTTTTGTTCTATTTTTTAACTGGGTCAACCAGTGTGTCCATTATACCACTCTAAGGTTACAGGGAAAATAATGGGTGTTTAAGCACTCTAGTTGAATGGATAAATGGATTAGGAATGCATGAATGGATAACTTTGCTGTGAGATGCATAAGCACGGGCATTAGGCAGGTTCACACATAAAGGACCACCAGTTCCTTTCTATACCATCATGCTCCCTCACATTCCTGGCTACCACCACTGCTTAGAGTTTCTTGACCAGTTACCCTTTTTTCCCTTTAAGCAGTAAAGGGAGCACTGCTTCTTGCTTTGGGAAGGAGAAAGAGAAAGCTGCTGTGCACAGATCTGGGTAGAGAAATGATATGAGACTTGCAGGAAGACTGTGGCTCAGGTTTCCCTCTTAGTACAGAAAGTGAAGAAGACTTTCTAATTAGCAGGAGGGAGGGACCTTGGTGAAATATGGGAATGAGACAGGCAGTGACAGAGAGGCCAGACTAACCAACGAGATGGTATTGTGTGTTAGGGGTAGTGCAGAGACAGGAATGCAAAAAAGGGAGGTCGGAGAGTAACAGTGACAAATGTTTCTACTTCTAAAAGGGCCATGACTAAATACAACTAACATAAACTATAAACTATAGTTAACATAATATTTTAATATTCTTTCATCAATTGTAAATAGGTACCACACTTCTCTAATTAAAAAATTACAATAATTTTTAAAAACATTATGCTCAGTAAAAGAAACCAGACACAAAGTACTACATATTGTATGATTCCATTTACATAAAATGAAGATATAAATAAATTTACAGGGAAGGAATTAGATTTGTGGTTATGTAGGGCTGGGGAAGGATAAAGGGACTGGGAGGTGAATGCTAACAGGTTTGTGGTTTTTATTTTTGGAAGAATGAAAATATCCTAAAATTGATTGTGGTGACAAATGCACAACTCTGAAACCATACTAAAAGCCACTGATTGCACACTTTGGATGGACTGCATGGTATGCGAACATATCTCAACAAAACTGCTTTAAGACAAAAGTGCCATCCAAGACTGAAGTAAGTTTGGAAACAAGAACATCAACTTTTAACAACTCTAGAGTGTGGTTTTTTTAAGTTATCATATTACATACTTTTCCATAGAAACTAGTCCTTAGAAACACGCATGTTAAAACAAACTTCCATATGTCAAATCTTAACTCCTACCACTATTATGTGTAAACCTATTTTCACTGGATTGTACAGCCATTAAGATGAGAGGCTTTGAAATCTGCAGATCCAATCAAGTCCTAGCTCTGCCACCTTGTAGATGTGTGACTTTAAGGAAGTTAAAAGATGAACAGAATAAGAATAGCAACAGTGTCTACCACGGTGTTATAGGATTATATGAGAACACAAATATAAAGCATCTAGCTTACCATGAGCATGTCAATAAATGGTTATTATTAATAGTGACAATAATAACAAAGATGGTCTCTCTTCACATAGTCAGTGTTGACTATTTAATGCATCCACCACCACCTAGAGAGTAAAGCAAATGTGGCTAACAGAGAGAAAAATAAATTTTAGTCTTAGGTATAGAGCAATGGAAAACATCCAACCCCAGAAAGCCTACTGCTCCAAGACATCAAAAATACCTACTCTGCATTTACATCAGTTACAGAATCATTGATGTTAAATGTGCTCCTCTTTTAAATGATGTGTTATTAATTTTTATCATCTACAGTCCAGTGTAAATTACATTGACTGATAATCAGTGAAGAAAGCTGCATTTGTGTAGTCAAGATAAAGAAATGGAGATCAGATTGGAAGAAGAGAGCAGAAGATCTCTGGAGACTGGAGACTGGAACCCTTGGCAAGAAGGGAATTTAAGAGAAGGTACAGAAAGGGATGCTGGCCTTCCAAAGCACAACCTGAGTGAGATAAGAAATTGGTCAAGTATAGGAGTGACATAATTTGACTTACACTTGAACAAAACCATTCTATCTGCTTTGTAGGGCACAAACAGGGAGATCAGCTGAGAAGCTATTGCAACAATCTAAGTAAGAGATGATGGAGGATTGGACAGATGGTATCAGTGGATGGAGCTCATGAGAAAAGATGATCCAGGAGATAAACTGAAGTTAGAACTAACAAAGTTTACTGACAGATTGAATCTAGGTTGTGTGATAGGGGAAATAATCAAAGATGACTTTTAAGTTTTGGGCCTGAGCAAATGAAAATGTGAAGAAGGCATTTACTGAGATAAAGAAAACAGTGGAAGTTAGGGTTTAGGGTGGGAGGGAGATGAAGAGATCAATTCTGGACATGTCAAGTTTGAGATGTGTATTATTTAAGTGGGCATTTGGATACATGACTCTAGAGTTCAGATAAGAGGTTAGGACTAGAGACAAATTTAGAGGTCATAACTGTAGAGAATTTAGGGTTGATACAACCAAGCATGTAGTGAATAAAGAAAAGAGAAGAGATGCAAGGAATGAGTCTTAGGGACTTCGATGTGTAGCGTTTGGGGAATGAGAGGAATCAGAAAAGGAGATTGAGGTAGCAGCCAGTGAGGTAGTCAGGAAAATCAAGCAAGTGTGATATATTTGGAAGCCAAGAGAACAAAATATCTCCAAAACAAGAAAATGGTAGCTGTCAAAAGTTGCTTGTAGGTAATAAAACGAGGACGAAGAATATTGCAATGTCAAGGGAACTGCAGAGTGTAAGAACGGCAGTTTTGACAAAGGTGGGAGCAAGAAGCCTGTTTGGAGCAGGTTCCAGAGCAAATGAGAGGAGAACAAACAGAGAGAGCGAGTACAGAAAACTCTTTGTAAAAGTTTAGTTCTAAATGGAAGGAAAGAAATGGAACAGAAGTCAAAAGAGGAATTTTGTTTTTACTGGTAGAAATAATTGAAAGTTAAGATGCTAAGGAACACATTATTTTAACTAAACTATTAATTAATTTATATATTCATGTGTTAATCTAATAATTTGAAAGAAAACACCAATACTTTAATTATGAAATGGACATCATGCAAAAAATGAGTACTGCAATTAAAGACAATAAGCATTCACATGAAGCCTTGCTTCAGGGCAGGAGGAAGTCTACATTTCCTAATATTTATTGTTCCTTCTGCTTTTACACAGAAGATAACTTCTTTCCAACACATTCTGATGTCATAGAAAGCTTTTTTGAAAACAAAGTATATGCATAATTTCATAACTAATATTATCCTAAAGGTCCATAACTACAATGGCTGAATTTTGTGCAAGACTTCTCATAGTGACTGTTTGACCTACACCTCATTTTAAATATTTTAGCCTTTTAAACAGCAGAATGAAAATACTGCATTCCTTAAAAATAAATTTTAAATCTACCCAGTAGATTACCTGCTGCTATCAATAGCTGTATTGTCAGTATTGTCAGGTAACCAGTTGCTTTAAAATATCCAGTGCTTTCTCCACGCTTGAAGTCAAACAGGATCGCACATATCTCAGATCTTGTTCTTGGTTAAAAAGGATAAAAGGAACTGAAAGAAATGCTCTTGGCTGGCAGTGGCTGGGGTGTTGGAGGGATAAGGAGGTGTTAGCAAGAGGGATCCGGTATCTTTTTGTTTCATTCAAACCCTGGCTTGACAGGAAACATAGGGAAAAACCCCATAGAAATGGTACATCCGCCACACAGGCCAAAAAGTAGATTCTCCCACCGCTCCTTAGAATAAAGAAACTTATAGTACTCTTTCTCTCATGTTTCTGGCCACAGTCATCTTTTTTCCCTTCTTCTGCATTCACTATTGTACTCTATTCCAATCACTTAATTTTCTTTCTTAAAACACTGAATGCCAAGAGTAAAAGTCTTTAGGAAGTTGTCCATGATTTTGTGCCAATTCGGTTCAAAATCTATATAGATTCTTGGAGCTGTTAAGATGAGAAAGTGAACTGATTGACCTACTTTTACTTTACTTTTTTAAAATAAGAGGGATTGAGTGAATTTACGGGTGAATTGAATTCTAATTCCAAAGGTTGGAAATGGGACTCCAAGTTTTTTTACACTGCTAAAGAATGAGTTGAATGAGTTGAGATGTTAACATTTGACTGGATAGATCTTATTGTATATTCTGTTTTTAAAGTGCTTCGTAAGGAATTTGACTCATTTATGCCACAAATATTTACTGAACACTTATTAAATGGGCAGGATAACTGAAGGGTCCACTGGCTCTACCATTTGAGGAAACCAGACTCTTTCAAGAAAGAGAACTATAGAGCAGTGTGATGGTGGCTCAGTGGCAGAGTTCTCACCTGCCATGCCAGAGAACCAGGTTCGATTCCCGGTGCCTGCCCATGAGAAAAAGAGAGAGAACTACGGAAACTGACAACCAAAACACAGTGCAGAAATGCAATAATGAGTCATGTAGAGTGTTGTGCCATCACAGGCGAGAGGGCACTAATCTCTGAGAGCAAACACAGATACATTAGGAAGGGTTTCACAGAAGAGATGAAAGAAAACTAGGCATGTACAGGGCTAAAAGCTACTACAGAAAAAAGAAAAGTTTAAGTCAAAGTGAAGGAGCACATGTGGAGGTTCAGGAGAAGCTGGAGAAGTAGACTACGGTCAGGATTGAAGCACCTCACACCCTGGAAAGTGCACAATATGACATCAAGAGTCGCATGAACCTATTGGTGCTTTCCAATCATGAGTAGGAGCAACACATAATTCCATCCATTATTTTCTCAAAGATTTCCATGGATGGAGATTCCTACATCTCTACTACATTTCATTTTTGAAGTTAGTTATAAGAATTTCTTTCTGAGAATTATAGAAACACCTGTATAAAAGAATAAGTACTTCTCCTAAAGTGTATGGTCCTTAAAACATTCCAATGCATTGTCAAAAATTTGCAAAAAGCCTTTTCACGTTGACCTTAAACAAATAATAATTTATGTCAAGGGAGTAATTACTATAGCATGTTTTTGAACTGCATATATTTTGGCAAGAGAGCAAGTTGGTGAAGATTTCCTAAGTTAATGTGGAATGGGTTGTTGCTATATTTTCATGGCTGTGTGTATCTTTGTATTATATTTAATATTGTGGAGCTTTCCAGCTGTGTTTTGATCAACTGTGTGTTTGAGATTTTTAGGTGAATGAATGAAGACATATGCAATAAGAAAATAACTTTTCATTCTTTATTATTGACTACCATATAAACATTCTGAAGTGGGTTAATCAGTGGGAACTTAAACTCCAGTCTACAAACTTTAAGTAGGCTGGTATGTGAACCTATTAAAATTTTTTCACTGTAACTGCATAGTCTAGTACATTGGATTATAACAGAATGAAATAAATAAGCACAATTCTACAGACAAAAAAGTCCATATCGATCTTTTCTTGATAACTTATTTTCAGTGAGTGTTCTCCAATAGGGCAATTATCCAAACAAATCTCTAGAATAATGTGTGCTAAGTCTCAAAGCCTCACATTTTAAAAAATCCAGCACTCCCCACTTATTTGTAAGCAAAAATTCACAGCATGAAGGTACACTTTCTCTGCCGGTATCCAGAGAAATCTCAACCTGTCTCACAGTAAAACGGTTTACTAATTGTTATCATTAGTAAAAGACTATTTGATTAAAGAATATTTTCTTTACTTGCCTGAATGCTATCAACTCTAATACAACCTAAAGCAAAGTTGTTGTTTTTTTCCAAACTGACCGATGCTGCAAGAGTTTTCATTTTAAAAATTCAAAGAAAAGGATATTTTGAAAGTCTCTCTCCAAATAGGAAACTGGAATACTCTCTTATGGGTGTTTTATCTTTTTTAGGGGGTGAAGGAATTGGTAAAACCTTTTGAATAATTTATTGAGGAACAGAGAAGTATCTTGCATTTGCTTGATTTCTTCTCCCAAGGAAATAATACTGAATAGTTTAAAAGTAATAAAAAAATTCAGAAGCAAATCAGTTGGAATCATAAGGAAGACAGAAGCATTACTGGATACTCTTTTGTGGGATGGATGGTGGCCATATTGTGCTATATCTTAAAGGATTTAAGAGCAGTTTGCACTAGCCCCATTTGGCTAATTAAATTTTACTTCATTCATTATACTTCTTTCACAGGAATCCATTTTACAGACAGCATTGCCATCCATGTTCAAAATTCTTCAGTGTAGCCAAGAATCATACACATACCAATTCAATCTTCGAAATTTCAGTAGCAATAGTTTATCACAAAAGAGCAGCTGTCACTACCAAAAATTAAGCCTCAAACTGGGAAGACTTAACTGTGGAAATTGTGTGATATTTCCA
>PVIY010061129.1:0-11355 GCA_004026745.1 Myrmecophaga tridactyla | reverse complement strand
TTTTCATCTCCCATGTGTAGTGGACAGAGCACAGACTTTGTCCTGTTATTTGTCCCACCCAGTTACTGGGCTTCCTCAACCCTGAGGGGTTTTCTGTAATTTCCTTAAATAAACGTGCAGCTGGAGCAGTCAGCAAGCGCCCCATCCACGCTGCTGTGCTGCCCTGATCTGTTCCATTCCCCGTTAGGGAATGCGCTTCAGCTGCTGGGTCCGAGTGCGTGGTGTTTCCCAGCCACCTTTCCCTAATAGTGGCCCTTATCAGCTGACAGTTTTCAGGCCGCTCCCACCCATGTTCCACAGTGGCTGGCAGAGGTGGGGCAGGTTGTGGCGCTTTCCACTGGGGACCCAACCTGTGCTGAGTGCCCCCTTGGTGAGGCGCCCAGGTAAGTGTTGTTGCTTGTGGTCTCATTAATCCACGGAAACCTAGATGAGCAAGGACTGCTGCAGCAGGGTTTGAGTGGAGAGCTGCCTGACTATGCCACACCTGGTATGTGTGTGTGTGTGAATGTGCATGTGTGTGCATGCATGTGTGCATATGCATGCATGTTTGTGTGTGTGTGTGTATGCATGCGTGTGCTTGCATGCACATGTGAGCCGGGGCTACTAACTCAAGACCTGCTGTTGGCTGTCTTTCTTCCTGCCTCGAGAAGATGTTATGGGGCGAAACCTGGGATTTCCCCAGATTTCTGCAGGTAGCATCTCAGGAAGAGTGCCCAGCAGGACCTGGCAAGTGTTTCAGATACGTGGTTCATCTCAGCCAGGTTCATTTTGGTTTGGGTTGGTTCTACTTGTGTTATGTAGTCCTGACCATGGGCCAAATCTGCCCTGAGCCACAGCTCAGTTTAAGAAAAAGAGATGAAGCTATCTGGCTGCCGTGCATTGGGTTTGATGGAGATGGGGCAGGAGACAGAAAATACTGGACACCAGGAGCCTGGGGTACACACTCAAGTAGGAACCCCGGGCTGCCACGGAGGATGACCAAGCCAAATCTTGCCAATTCAGTCAGTGTTAGACAACATTGAAAAATACTGTTAAAAAATACTGTTAAAAGAGCCATTTAAATTTTTGTTGCTCCTAAGTTTTAACCAAATTAGTTTGCCTGTGATGGAAAGCTGTAATGATAGAGAAATTATGGCCAGCAATGATATGTGGGTAACATTACTTGGAAAGAACAAATTTGGGTTTGACTCTTCGTAACGGGTGATTTTAAGTTTTACTTTAAAGTTAAAGTAAAATCATAACTGCCATGCAAATATAAAATGTCTACGTGCCAATGAGTGGGTTTAACTCATTCATTAATGAGGAAACTGGTAAAATTGTAAGGCACGTTCAAGAAGAATTCAAACAACAGCTGGTAGAGACGATCAGGAATCTGTGACGAGTTTGCAAGTAGTGGTCGGTGCAAAAGTAGCCACTGTGCCCAGGACAACCATTGGCTGTCTCTCCAAGGAACACGATTCATCTGTCTTTCCAGTGCCTGGAATTCTGCATTACTGTCAGAGGGGTAAATGCGGGCCTGCAGCACAATGTCCCCCAATACTGGTTTATACCAGAACCTGCCACTGCGTTTTAGCCTCACACCGTTTCCTCGTCTGTGAAGCAGGGTCAGTGTATCCTCACTGGCCTGTCCCACCAATTAAAAATGATCATGTGCATAAAATCCTGGTACTGCACATGTATCTATTCAATATTAGATTTCCTTCCACTATCCTCTGTTTTCAAACCCATGTGTGGCCTTGCTGCCAGCACATGTCTTCATCCAAGCACTGATTCATTCACCACTTACTGAGGGCCAGGCGCGTGCTGTGCTACTGCAGCCAGTGGCCACAGCCCTCAGACTGCGGGACGCGAGATGGAGCCACGAGTGAATCCATGCCGTGACCTGGTGTGGCAGGCAGTGGCAGCCAGAGTTGGGGAGGGGACTGCGGGGGGAGTAAGTTGTGCCTGAAAGCCAATCCTCTGCAGCCAGACTGCCCAGGTAAGATTTTTTTTTTTTTCACTTATTAACTGTGTCCTTTAACATGGGCTGGTGCTTGCAGGTTGTGAAGCCAAACGGCTTGAAGATGCTGCTTTCGGTCCGGTGGGGGCCACGTGATGGGGTTGGGTCATGTCCCCATGTCCAGAGTCCTTAAAGCAGGAAAAATTTAGACCTAGGAGAGAGTGGTGGAGAGGAGCCTGGAGCCAGTGGGAACCTAGCAGAGAAAGGAGAGGCAGTCGCAGTGGACAGAAAGCCACGGAACCCAAGGGCTGCTGTGAGCCAGGAGGCCACAGACCCAGCAGGAGGCCACAGACCCAGCAGGAGGCCTTCCACCCCTCTGGCCTCCGGAACACAAACCACTAATTCCCGCGGCCAAGGCCGACCCATAGCACGGTATCTGGGGGTGGACCAGCACCCCCAGTTACAGCGACAACGTACTGAGAAAAGTGGAAGGAGCAGCTGTGCTGGCTGGAGCAGGAGGCGTCGGGCAGCGCTGCCGTCTAAGAGCTCGGTGACCTCCATGGGCCACGGTGGGAGGTGCCGTAGGGACCAACACCCCATTTCCATCCCACCTGCCATCCTAGCGTCCGACGCCCAGTTTCTGCGATGGCGCCTCACGGAAGGCCAGAGCTGAGCAAGGCCCTCTGCAGGTGGTTGGGGCGTGCCCACACTGTGAGTCGCGAGAACGATGTGCTTTGAGCGCGTGTCTAATTCTACCACACGGCCACCGTGGGTCGCCCCCTGCAGTCCTGCAGCCCTGCCCTGCCACCTTGCATGGGGGTCCTTGGGCCCAGACCTCCCAAACAGCCCTCCAGGCTTAGTCCCCCAGTGTCCGTACTGTGCTTGGAGCGCTCAGCTCCAGCCAATCACCTGGTTCTCCTGCCTTCCCGATTCCCTTTACTGGAGCACAGGCCTTGGAGCTCCATGCCCCTCTCTCTGCTGCACCTTCCTTGTCCCGCCCAGTTGCCCTGGCCCCAGGGCCCTCCATACTCCCCAGCACTGGCTCCACCCAGGCAGTTGCAGGTTCTACTGTCTCCACCTAGACATTGGGGAACAAGTTTTTTTTTGGGGGGGGTGAGGGGGGTGCATGGTCTGGGAATCGAACCCGGGTCTCCCACATGGAAGGCGAGCGTCCTACCACTGAACCACCCACAGACCCTGGGGAACGAGTTTTTGAAAACACAATAGAACAGAGTGCAAGGGATCCCAGCCCCCAATGCTTGCCCATTGGACTCTGTTATTTCCCCATGCTGAATAGGGTCACAGCCTCTGGGGGTGTCGTGAAAATGAGCTTGAGAGTCTCTGATTACCAGGCAGAGACCTGCCCCTCCCAGGGCTCCTGTTTCCACAACATTAAGGGAAACATTGACCTGGAACCCGTGGTGCCCAGAGTGCAGTCCCTGGGCCTTCAGCATCACCACTCGTGGGGAGTTTTCAAAATGCCAATTCTCAGGCCCTGCCTTGACCTGCTGAAGTAGAATTTTGGGGAGTGGGCTCAGCCGTCTGTGGTCCAGATGTGTTCAAGAACCACTGGCTTAGACACATTTTAAGTTCCTCTGGCTTTTGTTATGTGCGGTTCCCTGCTCTTCTCTGTGATGCACTCATCAGTGTCACCTGTTGTGGGGCTGGAGGGGCCGGGGGTGCACACTGTAAGAGTGAAAGTGAGAGTCAAGCCCTTCCATGGCATCACCTGTTGGCCTGTGCCCCAAATCCCACTGGGCACTCTATTTAAGCAGAGGCTGGAAGGGAGACCCGTGGGAAAGCCCTGGCATCCGGGCAGCGGCTGCGCCAGGAGAAGACCCTGATTGTTTCTGAAAATCCCTAAAAGGTTCTCTGTCAGCAGCACCTGGAGGGGCCTTTGTGCATCTCAGAGTGGACACTGTCTGCCCCTTGGCTCCTGGCACAAAAGGGCAGTGTGCGCTGGCCCAGCCACCTCCAGCTGCTGCTTGGTGCCTGGCAATCCCTGGACACGTGCCCACAGCCCAAAAAGGGGCATCTGTTCCCAGCTCCTCTGGACAGGTTTGTGGCTCACCCATGTGAAGGTTGGCTTGCAGGAGCTGGTCTGGGGCTGAGCCAGGACGCGGTTATCTTTGGGCCCAGCAAGTGGCTGAGACATGGCATGTGGAGGTGGGGGGTGAAAATTGGCTGAGTGCAACGTAAAGTTCTCTGGGTCGTTTCTAAAAATCGCTATGGGGCTCATAGGGAATCCCAGAGCCTGTTTTGGGTAGTTCCTTGGCTGTTTGGAGGAAGACTCCTGCTTCCTGTCAAAGAGAGGAGAGGTAGAAGGAAGTTACATTCTGCAGGGAGAGAGCTATGTGGGGTGTGAGACAGTTTCACATCTGCAACACTGCATTATACTCATGTTGGGATGGCTAGGAAGGGCTTTCTTCTAATTTCCACATGAAAAAGCCCAGAATGATTATCTTGGCCAAAGTCATGCAAGAAGTAAGTGATATAAATTATATACTCAGTTTAGTTTCACCAGTTGAACACTTAATATATGGCTAAACAATATACTCATCATAATACATGCACACATACATGATTCTAATTCTCACAGTAACATTTCAAAAATATGTATTATTGTCTCCATTTTGCTGATGAGGAAACTGAGGCTGCTGGAAGTAAATTAACCTACCCAGAGACATACAACTAGAAAATGGCTAATCTTGAACTGATGGGTTGATGACGGATGGATGGATGATGGATGGACAGATGACAGATGGATGGATGATGGATGGGCTGATGATGGATGGACGGATGATGGATGGGCTGATGACGGATGGACGGATGATGGATGGGCTGATGACGGATGGACGGATGATGGATGGGCTGATGATGGATGGATGGATGATGGAAGGACGGATGATGGATGGATGGCAGATGGATGGGTAGATGGATGGATGTGTAGATGGATGGATGGGTAGATAGATGGACAGATGACAGATGAATGACATCAAAGCATGTGCTCAACTGTCTTCATCTGGAGGTCTGAGGTTGCCCTGGAAGAACCCTGCTCCACATTGGGCAGCAAATGTCTGGATTTTTGCCAACAGCAATCTTTAGGATTCTAACCCCTCAGCCCCATCCTAAGTGACAAGTTTTCTCTGAGACGGTAGATATCCTGGACATTCATATACCTTTATTTAGGTAAAGCATGCGAAGTTTACACAATGAGACCCTTGGTGAGACTCTGGTGTTGTTACTAATCCACACAGCGTGTCCATGGTTTCACCATTTATTTTGCATGGGGGAGCTTCAAGGAAGACAAAAGCCACCAGTACTTGGCAGGGGAGTCATCCAGGAAGAAAGTGTGACAGAGGCGAGGAGAACCTTCACTCACCTTTGTCTCAGTGGGCGGAATGCTCTCCATCTCACAGATGAGGAAATGACCTGGAGGTGTTGCGTGATGCATTTAAATCGAAGTCATTCATTCAGTCAGCCATTCACCCAACTAACTTTCCCTAAGCAGGTATTTCCTGCAAGGGCTGTGCCTGTGGGAGAAGACAGACACACTGGAGAAGAGGTTTTGTCCTCTGGAAGCCCATAGTCATGTGGCAGACTCATCTGCAGAGGCAGGTATGCCAGGTTATAGGGCAGTTGCCCGAGGGCTGCGCTCTTGGCCTCTGCACCCTAATTCTCATGACACGAGAACAGTGGGGGAAAACACCCTCCCTGACCTTAGAGGCTGGAGTAAGCACCAACTCATGGCCTGAAAATTGTAAGGCAGATTCACACTTTGGTAAGAAGCCCTGATTTGTGCTGGGAAGTGGCAGATCCTGCCTGTGACGTGGTCCCAGGATCATCTCCATTACGCAGATGCATCTGGGCTCCCGGCACTGGTGACCGGCACAGCTGGGTTCCGTGTTCACTGTCTGGTTTTCACTATCCTGGCAGCTGAGCCAAAGGCAGACCTGGAACAGTGAAAATGCTTAGAATAACAAATGACGGGTGGACAAGTGTCTGGGGAAGGCCAGGTGATATTCCCAAAGCCAACCCACGCCAGAGTCTTCTGGGAGGTTGCAAGTGGGCAAGGAGGAGGAAATGTACAGTTTCTGAGCCCACCTGTGTGCTGGGTACTCTGCATGTGTGATCGCTTTTAACCCTCACACATGGCTGTCTGCAGGTGGCATGGCCTCGCTTATGGATGAGATATCAGGGGTGTGTTCGAATCTGCCTTGAGGGGCTGTGAGATGAGTCATCTGCCTGATTCCAAACCTGGTTCTGCTTATGCTTCCCCTCCCGCCTTCTCTGTGGCATCTCAGCATTGGCCACGGGCTTTACCTGCAGTGGCAGGCAGCAAACACCTGGTTGCAGAGGTGGGTTTCGGTGTTGGGGTCTCACAGCCGCCTGGTGGGCTAGGCTATATCTGGTCTGAGGCTTTGCAGGTGAGCCCAGTGGAAATAGAAAGGTGTGGAAGTAGCTCTGAAGAAGAGGTGGGGAAAATAAAGCAGGCCAGGTTGAGGGACCATGTAAGCAGAAGTCTAGGGGCACAGGTGTCTGGGGGGTCATGTGCCTGGGGCAGCTGTGGGAGAAGAGGGCTCGCATACCTGGGCGCAAACCGAGGGCCTGGGACACCTTGCAGAGACGTAGCCCATTGCGAAGAGGAGGTAAAAGCAAACAGAGTAGTCTTGTGACTGGTCATCTTGTGTGCTGAGTTGGAGGGGTGCTTGCCAAGCCAAGCCTCAAATTCCCTCTGGGAAGCCAAGAACTTCCCAGAGACAGGGTGAAGCCTGTGTTCCTGGAGCATCTGAAGAGGCTGTGAGGACAAGCGCCCTTCTCAGACAGACTGCTCAGAGTCACCTGCGCTGGAAGGACTGGCAGGGAGGATCAATGCCTGGGAAGAGGCTGTGTGCAGGTTTCCCTTGGTCTGGCCTCACAGCTGCCTGTGCCCACCTGTGGCTCATCTACCACTCCCTGCATCCCAGGGCCAGGAGACAAGCGTCAGCCATCTCCAGTTTCCTTGGTGTTAGGATCCAGAGAGTGACAGCTCTGGGAAAGGAAAGGTCTGGGAGAAGCCGATAGCAGGAGGTGTTGTTGAGCCACTGCAGGAGGAGGGGGTGGGCTGCATGCTGTGAGGAGCTGCGGGGCGCCCTGGGGAAGGCCCATGCTTAGGCTGAGAGTTGAGGTGGGGAGTGATTGGGTCATGAGACGAGCTGGGGAGCAGAAGGGGATGGTGGCTTGCCCCAAGGGAAAGGCAGGGGAGTCAGTGATCAATGGATGGATTCGAGACCTATTTTAGAGGTAGAACTAGATTTTTTTGTCATTATTGATTAAAGCTGAACTCAAAAGGAAAAGAAATCAAGAGTGTCTCCTGAATTTTTGGGTTGAACTGGCAAATTGGTCATGGCAAATAAATGACTGGGGAAGGCTAAGGGGGACGCTAACTTGGAGCAAACTAGATCAAGGACTCAGGTTTGGATGTGTTAAGTTTAAGATACCCACGAGAGAGTTGGATAGACGAGTCCTTTTGACTTGACACTATGGAAGCCTTTAGAACCCTGACAGGCCAGTTTCGGAGGAATGGAAGAGGGGAGGTGGGACCAGTGACGGTGGGAACCATTTTGGGGAGCTTTCATGTGAAGGAGAGTAAATGGAGGGCCATGGGGCCAAGGATGGACTTTTTTTTTAAGAAAGTGATTTAATTTTTTACTGGAGTCCCACACAGATGTCAGAGCAGAGCCAATCTGAAACCCACACCAATATTGCTTAATATTTTTTCCAATCTTCTTCACTTCTACTTTTTATTGTGAAAAAAATTTAATTATAGAAAAGTTGAAAGAATAGCACAATTAAGGTCCATATACTTTAAGAAAACATTTCAAACATTTATAATGTATTAGAATTAGAGGTGATACTATGATGCACATCTTTATATATTCTTATCTATACATATATATTTTTTCCTCTGTAATAACATCTTAGGAGTAGATCTGACATATCAGGCCTCTTCAAGATCTTCTCTTCAAGATTTTTGAGCTACAGCAAATATGCCCTCCTGAAAGAGGGCAACTGTTTATACTTTCAAGAGGAAGGCTGTACATTTGTTTTCTGCCACAGTCCTTCAATATCATAACCATTTTCCATACATTTGCTACAATATTTGAAAATAATATACTCCATTTAATATCAAGCATTTAGCTACTTAAAATATATCTACAGAACTGAAAGTATTTCAAAATAATTTAATTTCATTCATCAAAAAGTAACAAAGCTAAGCTAACGCGGAATATTAAAATCTGCGCTTGAAGCTCTCTGAGTTACTGGCCTGCCGTTTGAAGCTCTATGTGAAAAAATAATGGAGTGAGAATACCACAAGGAAACCTTTCAGTGCAGCCTCTAGAACATTCTCCTCAAGGTTTGTCTGTGGAAATTATCTGTGTGGCGGGAGGTTCCAGGTGCGCAGCTGAGCCCAAGGTCCTGGGACGTCTCCTCGTCCTGCGCGCCTTGCTGGTGTCTTTCTCGCGCGCATTGACCTCTGTGCCGCGGCCACCAGGGAGCTCTCCCCGGTGCTGGTTTTGTCAAGGGCCCGGCTCTTAGGACCCCACGCGCGCGTCAATCACCTGCGCTCTCAGGCCATCTGCGCGCCTCAGCCCCCCTCGCCTGCTTTGTCTTCGCGGTTCACTTGCTAGGCTCCGCAGCATCCCCCTGCTCTGGAAGCTGCGCGGGGAAACTGGGGTCTTGTCCGTCCCGTCCCGTCACCGCGGTGTCTGCAGAGCGTGGGACAGAGCCCGGAGCCTGCTGGCCCACCGCACAGCTGGGGACACGACTAGAAATCCCGGGTGACACCTCCGCCACGGCGGGACCAGTGTGCTCCCGGGAAGAGTGGTGGCCAACTGGAGGCTCGTTCCAGCTGGAGGAGCCCGCTGCCGCTGTGCGCCTCGCCTCTGTGCTCTGAGAGCTGGGATGGCTGCTGGCCCGACAGCGGGTGGCTCTGAAAGCTCCGGACCCGCCGCTCAGGATGCCTGAAACTCACTTTAATGTCCAGCAATTCCCATCCTCTTGCCTCCCTGCCTTGCCCAGCTCAAGTTATGAGGGGCGCAGCATGTCTGCTTCGGGCCCCACGTGGCCTCTAGGGGTGTGGCTCTGCACCCAGGTGCCTGCAGCTCTCCGGCGTGGGGTGCCCCGGGCAGGGGGTCTCGGTCCTGCTGGTGCCCGGGCCACACCTCCCTTAGCCGGCCCAGAGCAGGCTTTTCCAGCCCATAGCAGCAGGGTCCAGTGGCACCTGTCCTCCCTCAGACCCTCCCTCAGACCCTTCTTAGGGCAGACATTGTTCCCACATGGAACAAAGAGTTGCAATGGTTCATTTAGGGAACAAGTGCCAAAGGAGAGGAGCCTCCTTCTGCTACTGGGCACCCGGGGGCAGGTTCCATGACCTCTCTGAGCCTCTTTCCTCATCTGCTAGAAGAGAATGACCATCTCTCTTGCAGCTCCATTGTGAAGGTTAAATGAGACAATAGCTATAAAGCAGCGCCCAGGAGATGCTCAGTAAATGCTGGTGTCCTCCTTTCCTGGAGGCACCACTGTGTCTTGGGCTTGGAACCTTGGGCAGTGAGTGGGTTTGGCATTGGCATCTGGTCATATTTATCCTCTCCTTTTTAAAAGTGTTTCTTGAGCTGCTCCCTCGCATCTCCCCCAGTCCAGGCACGTCATCTTTCTAGATAAATAATCTGCAAGTAATCTTTCTAGATAAGTCCCAAGATTTCAGAGCCTGAGCATGAGAAGGGGAGCTCAGGGTTGGACAGAAACTGCACAGGGAGTTTTGCTCTTTCAGGGAGCTTCGAGGTCTCAGAGCTACTGGCCTGCTGCTGCCTTATGGGGTTGTTTCTCTTTGACTAGCTGTGCATTTTCCACTGGCAGTTGGGGGCCTCCCATTGCCCTTCCTTGTCCAGAAAAGCAGCTGAGAGACACCAGATGCCAAGAAAGGACTAGGATTTGTTGGCACCAAAACCTGGGATGGCAGTGGTTTCTGATACTGGGGCTCCCTTTCAAGTCTGCTTCTACTCCTTTCTCTTTCTTAGAGGGTTTATAAGTAGCTTCTGTTCACTTAATCAATGAACAGTCATTGAGTACTTATATGCAAGACATGTACAGATGAGGACTCTGCGCTAAAATAAAATGTGAGCAAAGTATCTAGGTTTACAGCTGAAGGAGCAAAACAAATGGTGATGAGCTGGAGGAAGTGTTTCACAAAGGCAGTGACATTGGAGATGGGTCTTGACGCTTAAATAGGAGTTGGTTGAGGGGGGTGATTTTCCCAGCTAGAACAAAAGGACTAAGTGTATTGCAGAAGTTTAAAGGTGCAACAGATTCTGGTGTGTTAAGGTATGGCGAGAAGTTCACTGTGGTAGACTCAAGGACTTGCACACATGTTGCTTGTGTGTGGAAGTATGGATATGGAGGTGTGTTTCCATGTTTGGGGGCAGGTGGTAGAAGGGGATGTGTGGAGGGCCCAGCCTAAAAATGCTTGATATGCTTGACTATCACCAGAAATGTGGAAGGAAGGAGTATACTCAGATGAGACAGGAAGCCAGGAGCCGGCTGGAGGACAGCCTCCGCAGTGTCAGCAGGCCACTCACAACTCCACTCGCATTTTGCTGGTCATGGGCTCGTGTCTGTGAAACCTGGTGCTTGTCTGTGCAGCTTGATCTCTCCATTCTTCCAGATGTGGCCCCTCCACGAATGCTATGTGTGAGGTGGGCGCCAGAAAGGACGAATAAAGAGTGTGCAATCTTGTAGGAGGATGGCAGAGACAGAGGGCATGCTCCATGCACTAGGCATTTCTGAGAGCCGTCCCTAAGCTCAGCTCCTAGTTTCACTTTTGCATTTACTTTTTCCTATTCTGCTGGGTCCATACAGACATATTACCAAAAAGCAAGTCAGTAAAACCTTTATCCAGTCATTTGCTCGGCAAGCATTTATGTTCCAGGAATGATTGCAAGCCCTAAGGATTTGTCAATTCTTGTCCTCAGTGAAATTAATCATCTCCTTGGACCCCAGTTCCTATCTGTAAAACTGGCAGAGCAATCCTTCCTAGCGGAAATGTAACATTCCAGTGAGATAAAAGGTGTGAGGAAGCATCTGGCTCAAAGGAGGTGTAAAATCTGATGGCGTTTCCCACACACTATCTCAGAGACAGTCTTTCTTGATTGGGTTCTGGAGGTGGGGCGTTGTTCCCCATGCCAGCAGCAGAGGGCGCCCCACAACCCCTCAGAAGCCAGGGCTTCCTCCCGCTCTCCATCGTCCTCCCCTCTGCCCCCACCCCGCCCCTCCAGGCTGGTCTTCCAGGCCCCAGGCAGAAAGGCACACAAAGCACAGGGAGTGTCAGCAGATTCCTGGAAGGGCATGCTGAGTGACGCGTGCTCCTGGGTAGGCAT
>PVIY010061128.1:0-11362 GCA_004026745.1 Myrmecophaga tridactyla | reverse complement strand
TGCCTGGAGCATGGGGAATGGGAGCGGGTGATGGGGTTCAGGTGTGTGGTGTGTGGGCTGAGTTGCTGGTCATGGGCCTGCACTGGTGAGGGTAGCACGCCCAAAGAACGCAGCCTGGCTTACTTCCTAGTCCTGTGTTCCCATCCGTGCACTCCCGCAGACTCGGCAGCTCTGCATCTCTGTGCAGGTTCCAGTTTTCTGCCTCTCAGTTCCTCGACTTTTGCAACCAGGACTGCCATATGTGGTGCAGAATGCTCTCCTATGTCAGCTGCACTCCTGAATTGCTGTCTCAGTCACCCTCCTGTCCCTTCTCTAACTTTTCTGTGGAGCAGGGCTAATCTCAAGCTACTCTAGTTAGCCATCTTCTTTGAAGTCATGTTCCTTGATCCATTTTGAGTTGATTTTTGCATATGATGTGAGATAGTGATTTACCTTCATTCGTTTGCATGTGGATATCCAGTTTTCCCAACACCATTTGTTGAAGAGGCTAGTCTTTCTCCACTGCATGTACTTAGCATCTTTGACAAAAATTATTGGACCATCTGTTTTTGAGACAACTCTGCAAATAAAGTCACTACCTTCTCCCCCCAATGTGGGACATGACTCTCAGGGGTATAAGTCTCCTTGGCATCATGGGGCATGACTCCCAGGGATGAGCCTGGCCCTGGAATCATGGGATTGAGAATGGCTTCTTGACCAAAAGGGGAAGAGAAAGGAAACAAAATAAAATATCAGTGACTAAGAGATTTCAAATGGAGTTGAAAGGTCATTCTGGAGGTTACTTTTATGTATGCTTCAGCCAGATATTGCAAATTGCCACAGTATGCCAAGCCCTAACCAATAGTATTTCTGAAAACCCTAAAGCTCTATCTAAGGCTTTATAAAAGTTTTTCTTAGTAAGTTTATTTTTCAGAAACTTAAGGCCTCCAGATTTTTCCTATGCCAGATAAGCCCTAAAACCCAGAGGTACCAGTCTCTCCAAGAACATCAACCAGTTTCACTCCTTTACCCCATAAGGACACTACTTCCCAGCACAAAGAAGCCAAATGGTCATTGCTCAGAGATCCCTAAAGATTGAAAGTATGATCAAATGAGAGGGAGAAAGTGTAACTGAGAAATTCAGATTTAACAAATGATTATGGCTACTGACTCATTATATAGGTCTTTCCTTTTAGTTTCTAGAGTATTAGATAGCTAAAAGGAAATACCTGAAATTGTTGAACTGTAATCCAGTAGCCTTGATCTTTGATAATGCTTGTACAACTACATAGCTTTTATCATATGACTGTGTGACTATAAAACCTTGTGACTAACACTCAGTGTATGGGTAGATAAGTAATAAAATAAAAACCAAAATAATAGGGGATGTGAGGGTGTGGGATGTTTTGGGTTTTCTTTTTTTTAAAAAAAATTTATTGTATAACATAACATATATGCAAAACAAAAAAAAAAAGAAAAAGAAAAAATTCAGTAGTTTTCAAAGCACTCTTCAACAAATAGTTACAGGACAGATATCAGAGGTCTTTTTTGAGTATGAAAATGTTCTAAAATTGATTGTGGTGATGAATACACAACTATGTGATGATATTTTGAGCCATTGGTTGTATACTTTTGGATGGATTATATACTGTGTGAATTTGTCTCAAAAAATTGCATTAAGAATAAAATAAATAAATTGGCCATAGATGTGTGGGTCTATTTCTATCCATTTGTTTATCTTTGTGCCAGTAGCACACAGTTTTGATTACTGCCACTTTGTAACACAATTTGAAATTGGCAAATGTGAGTCCTCCAACCTGTTCTTCTTTTTCAAGATTGTTTTGGCTTTTGGGGGCCCCTTGCAATTCCATATGGATTTGAGGATTGGTTTTTCCATTCCTGCCAGAAAGGCCGCTGGAATTTTAATCAGGATTGTTTTGAATTTGTATATTACTTTGGGTAATATTGACCTTTTTACAATGTTAACTTTTCTGATCCATGAACAAGGAATGTCTTGCTGTTTGTTTAGGTCTTCTCTAATTTCTTTCAGCAGTATTATAGTTTTCAGTACACAAGTTTTTTTGTATCCTTAGTTCAATTTAATCCTCAATATTTTATTCTTTTAGATACTATTGTAAATGGAATTGTTCCCTTATTTTCCTCTTTGGATTGTTCATTGCTAGTGTATAAGAACACAATTGTTATTTTGTATGTTGATCTTGTATTCTGCTACTTAACTGAATTCATGTATTAGCTTTAATAGTTTTCTTCTGGATCCCTTTAGATTTTCTATATAGAAGATGATGTTGTCTGAAAATAGATACAGTTTTACATCTTCCTTTCCAATTTGGATTCCTTTTATTTCTATTTCTTGCCTAATTGCTCTGGGGAGAACTTCTAATACAATAGTGAATAGAGTGCTGAAAACAGGTATCTTCATCTTGTTCCTGATCTTAGGGAATGCTTTCAAACTTTCACCATTGATTATGATACTAGCTGTGGGTTTTTCATAAATGGCCTTGTTCTAGTTTGCTAACTGCTGGAATGCAACACACCACACATGGATTGGCTCTTAACAAAAGGGGGTTTATTTTGTTAAAATGTGTAGTTCTTCAGAGGAAAGGCAGCTAAATTTTAACTGAGGTTCTTTCTTACACATGAAGGCACAGGGTGATCTCTGCTGGCCTTCTCTCCAGGCCTCTGGGTTCGAACAACTTTCCCCAGGGTGATTCCTTTCCGCATCTCCAAAGGCCTGGACTGAGCTGCAAGTGCTGAGATGAGGCGTGCTGAGCTGCTTTGGCTGTGCTATGTTGAACTCTCTCATTTAAGCTTCCAGTCAGTTAAATCAAACATCATTCATTGAAGCAGGCACGCCTCCTAGCTGACTGCAGATGTAATCAGCAACAGATGAGATTCACATGCCATTGGCTCATGTCCACAGCAGTAGAACCAAGCACCTTCACCTGGCCAAGTTGACACCTGAACCTAACTACCAGAGGTCTTTATCATGTTGAGAAGGTTCACTTCTATTTCTACTTGGAGTTTTTTTTAAATCAAGAAATGGTGCCCTGAATTTTTAAAAATATCTTTTCTGCATCTATTAAGATAATAATTAATTTTTTCCCCTTCATTCTACCTAGGTAGTGCATTACATTGATTGGTTTTCATACGTTGAACCACACTTGCTTTATTCCTGGGATGAATCCCAATTGGACATTGTGTATACTCTAATAAATATGCTATTGGGTTTGGTTTGCCACTGTTTTTCTAAACTTTTTTATTGTATAATATAACATATATACAAAGTAAAGAAGGAAAAAAACAATAGTTTTCAAAGCACTCTTCAACAAGTAGTTACAGGATAGATACCAGAGTTTGTCATGGGCTACCATATTATCATCTCAGATTTTTCTTTCTAGCTGCTCCAAAACATTGGAGGCTAGAAGGAATTTTTTTTTTAATAATCACAGTTGACTTTCTTTTCTTTTTTTTTGTGAAAAATAACATATATACAAAAAAAAGGAATAGATTTAAAAGCACAGAACAACAATTAGTTGTAGAACACATTTCAAAGTTTGGTATGGGTTATATGTCCACAGTTTTAGGTTTTTACTTCTAGCTCCTCTAAGATACTGGAAACTAAAAAAATATGAATTTAACGATTCAGTGATCATATTTGTTTGTTAAACCCTGCCTTCTCTGTATAACTCCACCATCACCTTTAATCTTTCTTTCCCACTCTTTAGGGGTATTTGGGCTATGGCCACTCTAATGTTTGCATGTTGGAAGGGGCTGTCAATAATATGAGGTAGGGAGAGGGAATTAGTTGAAGTTCTGGAGAGGCTGGGCCCTCTAGGTTTCAGTACTTATCTGGTCCAGGTGCCTATCTGGAGGTTGTAGGTTTCTTGAAAGTTACCTGTTCTAGTTTGTTAGCTGCCGAAATGCAATATACCAGAAACAGAATGGCTTTTTTTTTATTTGTTCTTTATTTCTTTATTTATTTTATTTTTTTAGAATGCCTTTTAAAAAGCGGAATTTAATAAGTTGCTAGTTTATAGTTCTAAGGCCAAGAAAATGTCCCAATTAAAACAAGTCTATAGAAATGTCCAATCAAAGGCATCCAGGGAGGATACCTTGGTTCAAGAAGGCTGATGAAGTTCAGGGTTTCTCTCTCAAGTGAGAAGGGACATGGCGAACACAGTCAGAGTTTCTGTCTCATCTGGAAGGGCACATGGCAAACACAGCGTCATCTTCTAGCTTTCTCTCCTGGCTTCCTGTTTCATGAAGCTCCCCAGGAAACATTTCCCTTCTTCATCACCAAAGGTCGCTGGCTGGTGGACCTCAGCTTCTCGTGGCTATGTTGTTCTGCTCTGCTCTCTCTGAATCGCTCTCTGAATCTCCTTCATTCTCCAAAACATTTCCTCTTTTATAGGACTCCAATAAACCAATCAAGACCCACCCAAATGGGTGGAGACATGTCGTCATCTAATCCAATTTAACAACCACTCTTGACTAAATCACATCTCCAGGGAGATGATCTGATTACAGCTTCAAACATACACTATTGAATAGGGATTATTCTACCTTTATGAAATGGGATTTCGATTAAAACGTGGCTTTTCTGGGAGGCATACACCCTTTCAAACCAGCACATTACCCTAATGCATGCTACCTTTGTAGAATCTTATACATTGCCCTAGATGTTCTTTAGGATTGGTTGGAATGGTTTTGGTTGGGGTTTGGCAAGTTATGATAGGTAGCGATGTCTAACTGAAGCTTACATAAGAGTGACCTCCAGAGTAGCCTCTCGATTCTATTTGAACTCTCTCAGCCATTGATACTTTATTAGTTTCACTTCTTTTCTCCCTTTTGGTAAGGATGGAATTGTTGATTCCATGGTGCTAGGGCTGGATTCATCCCTGGGTCATCTCCCACACTGCCAGGGAGAATTTCATCCCTGGATGTCATGTCCAATGTAGGAGGAGGGCAATGATTTCACTTGCAGAGTTGGGCATAGAGAGAGAAGCCACATCTGAGCTACAAAAGAGGTCCTCTAGAAGTAACTCTTAGGCATACCTATAGGTAGGCTAAGTTTCTCCGCTACACACGTAAGCTTCACAAGAGCAAGCCTCAAGAGCAAGGGCTTGGCCTATTGAGTTGGGTGTCCCTAACGTTTGGTACAGTATCAGAGGTTTCCACAGTGGTAAAGTTTAATAGTCCCATATTTTTTCTCCCAACCCTCAAGGGAATTTGCCAATACTTTTTTAATTATCTGCTTAATATATTCTAGGATGTATCCAGGTATTACATTAAAATAGAAGGATTAAAGGTCCTCATTCTTATTCTGGGCTCCCTGCATTTCAATTGTTTAAATGAGCTCTCTAGACAGGTTGAGTTAGATTATGTGCTACAGAAAACTTAGGTTCTGGACCAAATAAATGTTTCTTCCTTTGGTCTCAAAGAGTAGGTGCAGTTCTAAAATATAGACAATGCAAGAGAGGGGTTTTGTTTGAGAAATGGGAGCCAGGCCCTCAAGGATCCACCAGACTAAACAAGACAGGAAAGAGAAAGAAGAAACTCACTGCCAAAAAGTACATTGGGTTTTTATGCCTTGGTAGATGTGGTGGGGAGGCCTGAAGTTGCTGCTGCAGAGAGGGATGTAACCAAGGCCACAGTGTGTCCTGGGCCCTCAAGGATTTGCAGGGATTTGCCAGTTCAGGAAATGCCCACACATAGAAGGGGTAAAACAAACAAACAAGCAAAAAAAAAAAACAACCAAAGAAGTTGCATTAGCTTTTCATGTCCAGGTGGATGCTATCGGGAGGTTGGAAATACTGCTGCCCAGAAGTCCAAAACTGAGGCCAGCTTCCATGTTGGTTGGTCACTCAGGGCTTCCCCAGGCCAACCGTGACTTTTAAGGAGGAGGAGATTTCCTTTGCCATCCCTGGCCTGAGGCAGATGTGTTGTCACAGCCATAGTCATTTCCCCAGCTGATGCTGTGGGGCTAAACGATGGGGGCTGGACCCTGGTTCACACTTCTACTTACAAAAGCTGAACTCTTGGTAGGCTCTCACTTCTTCTGTCACTCCAGTAGTTGTTCTAAATGTCCCTCCTGATTCCACGGTTGCCACTAGTTAATTCCAGTCTCTTTTTCTTTCATTTTTCTAGTAGAGGGAGTCATTTGTAAAACTTCCTGCTCCATTACCTTACGCCTGCACTCCACCCCCTAGAAATTGATTTCTACCTGGAACTTCTGGCCTCAGGGTGATGTGAATGAGTGATCAGCCTGCTGTGTATTGAAATTATAATAATAATAATCCTGAATGCCAGAACTTGTAAACATGTCAACTGCAACCAGAATGTAAAGAAATTGAGAAAACATGTTTTTGTAATAAATGATAACCAGACGTTTGTGCAAAGAAATGATGGACAAATTATTTAATGCCAGCCACATGGGCACTTCTTACAAAAACCTAGTGCAGACGCTGCTTCAATGAGCATGAGATCGAGGCAGAATGGTACCCAGTCACTCCTGACATCCAGCTTCAATGCCTGTCCTGTGCTGTGAAGAGACTCGCTGTCATTTTCACTGCAGCACTGTGACTAGAGCCTCCCGTTGTTGGCTTTGGATCCTCTACTGAATGCCTCTGGGACTTGGTTCCCGAGCCTGGCTCGTTAAAGGTATCTGCCTACAGTCCAGCAGCTCTTCAGACTCTGAAGTCTTCCACCTTTAAATGTGTTGTGTGCCCTGACCTGGCTATTGAACATCGGTCATATTGGCAGCTTATGATTGAGTATGCAAATAAATTACATTGAGCATTCGAACTGTAGTCACGTCAGGCCTGCTTTCAAGTGCTAAGTTTAGTTTACATTTATGCGACACTGCCACATTTCCCTGTCTGTCTTGCCCCTTATTATCCCCAGGATGCCACCACATGCTTCTAAGGGTGAATGGTTAGAATTACAACGCAGTGGATGAAAATTCACAAGTATACACTGAATATGACTTTTTCTGAAGTACTTGGTATAAGTATTCAAAAGAAGTTAAGCCCTCCACAGGTACTCCTCATTCCTGCCCTTGTCCCTTGCTTCCCTGTCATCAAAGTCATGGTTTCCTGAGAGTTCCTCCTAAACCCTATTGTAGGGGTGCCCCCACCCCCCTTTCATGAATCCCTGGTCACTAAGCATGAGGATTAATCTTACTCAAAATCTGCTTCCTCTAGGCAATTTATATCCTAAATCTGACTAAACTGTAATAATTTTAGATTGGAACAATACCCCAGGGAGGGGTCCTTATGGAACAAGTGTTGGTGGTGGCTCTCCAGGTGCCACAGAAGAGTTGAGGGTGGGGGTGAGGGCCAACTTTGGTATTCTAAGACTCAAGAAAGTGTTTAGACTAGCTCCAGGTACTCCAAATTTTGTCCTCCTGATATCGCTCCAGCAGCAGGAGTTGAATATCTCTTTTATCCTCTGGATTGCCCTGCAGCTAACTACTGAATAAAACATACAAACTCACAATGATGTTCATCACAGGATCTCCCATGAACAAACATTAATTCTCAGAAGCAGAGCAGTGAAGTCATGAGGAGGAAGAGAATCATTTTCCTGCTAACTAATAATTTACAAGCCTCTTCCCAATCCCTGGCATCTGTCCAGTATATTATTTACTGTATATTATAATATGAGCAATATTGGTTCCTTCCTCTCATCACTTATTATGCACTCTCTACTTTCAGATTATGACTTCTCAGTTCTTCAAGGAAAACAAAGCATTCCTATTGCTAGTCCATAAACAATACCTTTACCTGGCTGTTCCCTTTAACTACACTGGACCTGGCTGAGGCTTTAAAATCAGTGCTTATCACTTCTTGATTAATTAAATTCCAGGGCAAGGTGATACTCTGTCTAGGGGTATGGGAGGTGGTGATTTCATTCTTCTACTTGTAAGTGTATAAATTGTTATATGTTCTCAATCTGCTATCTTTCTTTTTGTCCTATTTACTAAGCAACTCAGAGATACAGTGGTATATTTATTAGTCATTCTCATGGTCAGGTTCATGTGTCAACTTGGCCAAGTGGTGGTTGGGCAAGTGCTGGCCTGTCTATTGTGATGAGGACGTTTCATAGAATTAAATCATGATCATGTCAGCTGCATCCACAGCTGATTCCATTTGTAATCAGCTAAAGGGGCATGTCTTCTGCAATGAATGATGCTTAATCTAATCACTGAAAGCCTTCTAAGGAGGATTCAGAAGAGACAGGGTCTCTTCCTGCTTCGGCTGGCGAGCCTCTCCTGTGGAGTTCGTCCAGACCCTCCATCAGAATTCTCGGCTTCACAGCCTACTCTGCGGATTTTGGACTCTGCGATCCCGCAGTCACGTGAGACACTTTTATAAATTTTATATTTGCGAGTGTTCCCTGTCGATTCTGTTTCTCTAGAGAACCCTAACTAATATAGTCCTGTTGAATGACGGCTCCCAAATACCAACAACACAACCTGTTGATTAGCTAAAGTTGAGTTTATCATGGTAAGGGAGAACCACACCTCTTCAGAGTTTTGGTATTGTCTCAAAGGGAGGAAAGTAAGGTGAGAATTTATTGAGAATTCAAAGTTTGGTTTAAGGTAGGTGTTTCAGTGCAGGCACTTTGATTAGAGTGTCAGATACAACAAATTCAGCATTACTGGAAACAACAAAGGGAGGCTATTGAGGAAAGGGGTTCAAAGACTCTCAGGGTACAAACTATCTGATGCCTTCCTTTGAAGAATTAACAGGTCTTTGGAGAAGTTCCTGTAAAAAAATAACCAAGCCTTCACCTGGGAAAGAAACTCCTGAAAATGTAAAATCATGCTAATGGCAACAGTGAAAGAGAAAATCATGTTATGGTAGAGAATAAGGTATGTAGAGGGTAAAGTAGTTTCCGTTCTCAGTATCCAGAATTAGTGTGGGTATAGATGGTTTGGGATCTTAGCCCCTTTCCAATATCTCTAGTTGAATGAGTTAAAGTAACTCTAGCTACTGTAAAAGATAAACACTCAAATGTATGAGGGCTCAAACATGAAGTTTATTTTCACTCATGTTAAGTCCAAAAGAAGTGCTTTTGATTAATGGATGATTTTCTTCTCTATTGGGAAGGACTCAGGTTCTACACAGACACAGTTCCACCATCTCTTAAGGCAGTGGCCCTCAAATTTAAGCCTATATCAGAATCACTTGGAGGGCTTGATAAAACACAGATTGCTTGGTTCCACTCCCACGGTTTCTGATCCTGCAGGTCAGGGGTGAGGTATGATAACCTGCATTCCTATCAGATTCCTAGTTGTTAATGCATTACACATTTTGAGAACCAAGATGTATGGTACAGGCTGCTTCTGTTCAGTCCTCAGTCTCTGGTCGGAAGATGGGGAAGTGAGGGAGTTGATAGGTCATCTACTATTTTTTTTTTTTTTTAGTACTTTTTATTGTGAAATATAACATACACGCATAAAAGTGATAAAATTCAAAGTACAGTTTAACAAGTAATTATAGAGCAAATTTCAAAGTATGGTATGGGTCACAGTTCTTCAATTTCAGCTATTTCCTTCTAGCTCTTCAAATACACTAGAGACTGACAACAAATATCAATATAATGATTCAGTAGTCACAAAAAATCCTATCTTCTCTGTTACAATTCTTCCCTCTCATTTGATCCTACTCCCAGTCTTCAGGGATATTTAGGCCATGACCATTCTAACTTCATGTTGAAAGGGGTGTTGACTTTATGGAGTAGGGGGATGCAAATAGTTGATGTTCTTGGAGAGACTGATGACCTACTTTTTAATCTCACTGGCCTGAAAGTGACACACATCACATCTGATCATATTTCATTGACAATAACTTCTTATATGGCCACACCTAGATATACAGAGTGCTAGGATGTGTATTCCTCAGTCAGAAAATGAACTTTTGCAGAAAATGAACTTTTAGTGGACATATATCCACCTGCCCCAAGTCTATCCCTCCATCCACGGAAGAGCACCCTTCTTTCCATACATAGTACATTCTCAATTCTTCCAAAGCACCATCCAATTTACCACACCCAGGTGGTACCAGTCCTCTTTACAAAGTACCAATGTGGCTCTTTATAGTTTAGTAACCAATAAACCAAAAAGTTATCTGCTCCCCAATATACAATGGTAGAACAGAGACACAATAAAATAGCCAGTCAGATAGAAAAAATAGAACCATGCAGCAGTTACTGGCCTATAATAATGACAAATCCAGCAGAGCAAGCATTAAAAAGGAGGAGGGGTATAGATCTTCCATGAGGGGAATCTAATTTTACTCTTTGGAAGGAACTCCTTTTGTCCAGGTCTGGTAACCCCTTGTGGATATGAATCCTTTGTAATACTTAGTAAGCTTCTGATCTCTTTGCTTCTAGATAGTTCTGTGTGCCTATAACCATACCCAAAGTTCTTGCTAAGGCAGAATTCTGAGGCCTGATATATTTCTTTGCTTCTCTGTTCCCATATTGCTCTCTTAACTCAACTGGGACCAGACTGAAGTAATCTGAAACAATAGGTGAGAATGCTGCATTCTTAATCTGATTTCTGCTTTAGGGATAATTTTTTGATGCCCCAAACCTCTTTTCAGTCATACATTTTACTGTTTGGGGCCTAAATACAGTCAGTTTTTTGCAACTGTCAAGACTTTAAATGTTGGGATTTTCTCTATTGCTCTTTATTTCTGCTTGCAAGCTGGGGAGTTCTTTCCTGAAGTCTATCTCTTTTATAAAAAAAAAATATATATATATATATATTTATTAGAGAAGTTGTGGGTTTACAGAACAATCATGCATAAAAAACAGGATTCCCATACACCACCCCACAACCAACAATTGCACTGGTGTGGAAAATTTGTTACAATTGATGATGACACTTTTTTTTTTTGTAATTCTATTTTTTAACAGTAGTTATATTTGTTACAATTGATGAAAGATTATTAAAGTAGTACTATAACTACTGTCCATAGTTTACGGACAAATTCCTGACCTATTATTATCATTTTTTTCATGCGTGTCTTTATTTCATTACTCATCTACCCATATACTAGATAAAGGGAGTGTAAGTCACCAGGTTTTTACAATCACACAGTCACAAGATAAAAGATATATACTTACACAATCATTATCAAAGATCAAGGCTACTCAGAGAGGCTGGAGGGAACTGCCTGAAAATGTAGAGCTGTGTTCCAGTAGCCATGTTTCTTGATGATGACTGAACAATGATATAGCTTTCACAATGAGACTCTGCGAATGTGGAAACCTTGTGTCTGATGCTCCTTTCAGCTACTATATCAACAAAAGAGTAGAACATATGGAATAAAAATAAATAATAGGGGGAACA
>PVIY010061127.1:0-11363 GCA_004026745.1 Myrmecophaga tridactyla | reverse complement strand
CTGACTCCACCTCCCCCGCCCCCCACCTGTCCTCCCCGTGGCCGCCAGGGGGCGCCTGCGAGCACCTGAGTCAGGCCACGTGCCTCCTCTGCCGAACGCTTTGTGGCTCCCACTTGGAATAAAAGCCCAAATTCTCCCTACAGCCCCCAAGGCCCTGCACAACCTGTGCATCACCTCCTTGCCCCACTACCCCTCCTTCTCTCTGCCCCAGCCACACTGGCTCTTCCTGGAGCGCACCAAGCAAGGTCCTGCCCCAGGGCCTTTGCACTGGCTCTTTCCTCTGCCTGAATTGCTGCCCCCCACCCACCCGCCCAGATAGCTACACAGCTCCTTAGAGGGCCCTTCTCAGATATCCCTACTAAAACCTGCAGCCCCCAGCACTCTCCAGCTGCCGTCTTGCTCTATTTCTCTCTAACACTTACTGCTGCCTGACATCTGATCTATTTTATTTTCATATCCAAGTATATGTAAAAGAAAAAAGCACTATATCATATTTATATGGTTTAAAGAATAATGAGAAACCACACAGCTTATTCGGACATGCTTCATCAGAACCTGTGAAACCCCTATGTCCCTTCCCAGTTACTGTCCCCCCACTCAGAGGTAAACACCATCTTGAATCTTATATGGTTGATTTCTCTGCTTTTCTTTATACTTTTCTTTCCCTACTGGCACCCATAAATATTTCCTTCTGCCTGGTTTTGACCAGCGTGTGAATGGAATCATGCTGTATGGGTTATTTGATTATCTTTGTATATGACTTGCTTTTATATATCTTTTTTTTTTTTTTTTTGGTTTTCAAAAGGGAATTTCGGGCGGGCCACGGTGGCTCAGCAGGCAGGAATGCTTGCCTGCGATGCCAGAGGATCCGGTTTGATTCCCGGTACCTGCCCATGTAAAAAAAATTTTTAAAAAGGGGGGGAGGAATTTAATGAGCTACAACTTTGCAGTTCTAAGCATATGTTTCATATATCATTGATTTGAGATGAACCTAAGATGCTGTTCTTAGGTTCATCCTTTTTTTTTTTTAAGAGCAGTTGTAGGTTGATAGAAAAATTGTGCAGAAAGTACAGAGTTCCCATAACTGCACCCCCATACACACACATACACAGTTTTCCCTATCATTAACATTTTGTGTTGGTCGGGTACTGTTCTAGTTTGCTAGCTGCCAGAATGCAATATACCAGAAATGGAATGGCTTTTAAAAAGGGGAATTTAATAAGTTGCTAGTTTACAGTTCTAAGGCCGAGAAAATGTCCCAGTTAAAACAAGTCTATAGAAATGTCCAATTTAAGCCATCCAGGGAAAGATACCTTAGTTCAAGAAGGCTGATGAAGTTCAGGGTTTCTCTCTCAAGTAAAAAGGCACATGGCGAACATGGCGTCATCTGCTAGCTTTCTCTCCTGGCTTCCTGTTTCATGAAGCTCTCCAGGAGGTGTTTTCCTTCTTCATTTCCAAAGCGCTGGCTTGTGGACTCTCTGCTTCGTGGTGCTGCAGCATTCTCTGCTCTCCCTGAATCTCTCACTTTCTCCAAAACATTTCCTCTTTTATAGGATTCCAGTAAACTAATCAAGACCCACCCAAATGGATGGAGACATGCCTCCACCTAATCCAGCTTAATAACCACTCTTGATTAAATCATATCTCCAGGAAGATGCTCTAATTATAGTTTCAAACGTACAATACTGAATAGGGATTAGAAGAAACGGCTGCCTTTACAAAATAGGATTAGGATTAAAACATGGTTTTTCTAGGGTACATACATCCTTTCATACCAGCGCAGGTACCTTTTTACAATTGGTGAAACAATATTATAATAATTATATTATTACTTATAATCTGCAGTTTACATTAGGGTTCACTCATTGTGTTGTATAGTTCTACTGTTTTTGTTCATAGTGGTAACATATATACAGAGTAAATTTCCCATTGTAGCCACGTTAAGTATACAATTCAGTGTCATGCTCAATATCATGCCCCCATCACCACCACCCATTACCAAAATTTCCCATCACCCCAGAGATGCTGCACCCACTAAATATCAATTCCCTGTTTCCCACCTCTACCCCTGCATAATCTCTGACTCTATGAATTTGCATATCCTCATTATTTCATATCAGACAGATCATACAACAGTTGTCCTTTTGTGTCTGGCTTCTTTTACATAACGTGATATTCTAGTATCCATGTTGTAGCATGCATGAGACTTCTTTCCTTTTTTTTACAGCTTTATAACATCCCATTGTAACAACTCGTTTTATTTATCCATTTGTTCATTAATGGACCTTTGGGTTGCTTCCACCTTTTGGCTATTGTGAATAATGCTGCAAGGAACACTGATGTACACAGATCTGTTTAAGTCCCTGCTTTCGGTTCTCACTTCTAGTACATACCTAGAAGTATATACCTAGAAGTGGGACTGCCAGGTCATATGGTAATTTAAAACTTTTTGAAGAACTGCCAAACTGTTTTCCACGGGCAGCTGTACCATTTTACATTCCCACCCACAATGCACAAGGGTTCCTATTTCTCTGCATCCTTACCAGCACTTGTTATCTTCGCCCCCCACCCCCTTTTTTTAATAGTAGCCATTCTAATGTTATCTTATCGTGGTTTTGGTTTGCAATTCCCTAATAACTAATGTCATCTTTTCATGTGCTTATTGACCATTTGTCTATCTTCTCTGGAGAAATGTCTACTCGACTTCTTGGCCCATTTTTTAAATGGGTTATGTGTCTTTTGGTATTGAACAGTAAAATTCTATATTCTAGATAGTGAACCCTTATCAGATACAGAATTTCCAAATATCTTCTCCCATTCTGTAGGTGTCTTTTCACTTTGATAATGTCCTTTGATACACAAAAGTTTTTACTTTTGATAAGGTCCAATTTATATTTTCTTTTGTTGATCCTACTTTTGGTGTAAAGTCTAATATTTCATTGCCTAATACAAGTTCCTGAAGATCTACCCCTGGGTTTTCTTCTAGAAGCTTTATAATAGTCTTAGTGTTTGTACTTAGGTCTCTGATCCATTTTGAGTTCATTTTTGTATATGGTGTGAGGTAGGGGTTCACCATCCTTCTTTTGCATGTAGATATCCAGTTTTTCCAGCACCATTTGTTGAAGAGACTGTTCTTCCCCTATTGAGTGAACTTTGCACCCTCGTCAAAAATCAGTTGGCCAAAGATGTGGGGGTTTGTTCTGAACTCTCAATTCAGTTCCATTGGTTTACACATATAGATCAGTGTGTGAGTACCATGTTGTTTTGATTACTGTGGCTTTGTAATAAGTTTTTAGGAGTATACGTCTTCCTACTCCGTTCTTTGTTTTCAAGGTGTTTTTTGGCAATTTGGAGCCCCTTACTCTTCCATATAAATTTAATAATTGGATTTTCCATTTCTGCAGAGAAGGTAGCTGGCATTTTGTTTGGGATTATGTCATCTATAAATTGCTTTGGACAGAATTGACATCTTTAAGATATTTAGTCTTCTAATCCATGGGCGTGGAATGCCCTTCCATTTATTTAGGTCTTCTTAGGTTTCTTTTAGGAATGTTTTGTGTTTTCTGTGTATAAGTCCTTTACATCCTTGATGATATTCCTAGGTATTTGATTCTTTTAGTTGCTGTTGCATCCACCGAGTTTTACAGCTGTTTAATATTCCTGTGTTGGTATCTGCCGCATCTGTCATTCTCCTGTGTGTGTTGTTTCCAGCTTTTGACCGCTGTGCTTCATGCTGCAGGAATAGCCTGTACACATCTCCCAGTGTCCTGAGCAAGAGCTTCTCCAAAGCATGTCATTTGTTTTCTTTTATTGAAGGGAAACAGAGGCTGAGAGAGTTAAGGTGTCACTCAGCCAAGAAGAGGGGGGCCCTGCCTCAAAAAGAGGTCTGCCTGGCTCCAGCATCTGCTTTGTTAGGCTCAATGTTGCTCCCCAGTCTCATGGTCCCTGGGGTGCTGGGCTGCAGGGTGGGTGGTCACCAGGGAGGCGTTGGCTGTCCCTCAATAGCCCCATCTCTTCAGGGAAAGGGGAAGGGGCCATTAAAGCTGGTGCTTTCCAGAAAGAAGACCCTCCTGCTTTCCCACTAAGTCTTCTGGCCCTGATCCTACCTCCGCAGCCCCCACCCCCCAATTAATAAATAAAGCAGTAATGATATAGTAACAGTAGCTACAATGCACAGGACACGTGGCATCCCTGCGTTGGAAGCTTGTTGCTCTGGAACTTCCTGCCTCATGCCATGTAGACACTCCTGCTGGCCAGGAAGTCCCCAGGTGGTTGAAAGTCCAGCTTCACCAGCTAGAATGGCTGAGAGGATCTGGGCGGGGCATTTACAGCAATCTACCATAATCTGGCGACAGCTGTGTACCCAGGGCAGCACACCCAAACTCCTCCACTGCAGGACAGTCTGCAGGTAGACACGCATACGCTGCTCAGAGAAAGAAATGCCACTAAGAGACAGGAAGCAAAGAGTAGGCTCGGTAACAGCAATTTCTGTCTACCTCTGAACAGCAGGGCATGAAGCAGCCAGGGAAGGCGCTGCCCCTGGGAGCCTACCAGCCTCAGATCTGGGAGGCAGGCTGTGGATGTTGCAAAAAGGCTCACAGATTGCAGTCAGTGTAGAGAAGTCTCAGGTCCAATCGCTGGTCACTTCTAGAAAACAGTTCTGTAAAGAGAGTAGTCTCTGTAAAGGGAGTAGCCTCTATAAAGGGAGTAGCCTCTGTAAAGGGAGTAGCCTCTATGAGGACTCTATCTTCCTGGTGCAAAGGAGGAAACTACTTTCTCCTTCTTTTCAAATCAAATATCTAGGAATACTATCAAGGGAATAAGATTTCTTTTGTAGAGATTATTTTCTTCTTTAGAGACAGAGAAAGCAAATGATGTGATGTGTTCTTGAGAGTTATTTTAGGAAATAGAGAATTCTTTGTTCCATGGGGAATCAAACTGCCAGTTGTCCCTTGATTGATTTTGCAACACCTGGGTATTGAAATAAAATGTTTGGCATGAGCATTAAGTTTCTGTTCCTTTGGCCAAAGAAGAAAAAAAGCTTGCCCTGTATCACACGGTGCTAGATATGTAGATAATATTGGAATTTAGACATTCATTTATTTGTAAGGATGGCACGTGATGATTAAGGACGCAGCTTGGTTCGAATCCCCTCCAAGCCAGTTACCAGCTACTGGCTTAGACTGGGGCAAAGTGTTCTTTCTCTCTGTGCCTCAGTTTCCTCACCTGTAAAATGGGCCTTGGGGATGATTCTTACCTTAGTGGATGGGTGTTTGACTCAGAAGCAGACACACAGGAGGGGCCCAGCAGAGTCCAGCTTCAAACAAAAACTCCTTTTTGATGGACCCATTTTTTTTGGGGGGGGGGGCGTGTTATTTTTGAACCAGGCAAAGGTGGTTTGCACCGTCCCAATGGAAAATGCTAAGAGCCGAGCCTCCAGAGTCCAGAAGCAACGGTGCCCCTTTTGGGCTGAGCTTCTTGGGGCAGATGCCTTACCTTCTCTGTGCCTCGGTTTCCTCATTTGTCAAAGGGGCAGGATAATGCCAACCCCACCCCAAACTCAGGCTGGGTGGTGCTTGAAGGGCTTGGTGAATGCTGGCGGGATGCGGGAGCGAGTCCCCGGTGCCCCACACTCTCCCCGCCACCCCTGACAGGCCAAGGGACAGTTTAAGAAGCAGTCGGTGGCTAACAGCGTGGAGGTCTCGGTGCCGGTCCCCAGCGACGCCGACTCCCCGCGCTTCAAGACCAGCGTGGGCAGCGCCAAATACGTACCGGAGAAGAATGTTGTGATTTGGAGCATCAAATCCTTCCCGGTTAGCACTGGGCACAGGTGGGGATCCTGGGGTGGGGGTGGGGGTACCTGACCCCAAAGAAGAGAATCCTGGGGCCCCACGCGCACCTTCATCCTTTAGGGGTGCCAAAGGTGGAAACCAGGCCAGCCTGGTGCTTCTCAAGGAAACCCAGCTCTGGATTCAAATCCCAGGCCCTTGCCTCTCGGAGCTGGTGGGATTGAGAAACCCACATCCCCTACCCTCGCCCTTCCCCGTGGAGCCTCAGTTTGCCCAGCTGTGAAGCAGGAGTGTAACGCCACCCTCCCCCCCTCAAGCCACTGGAGGATTTGGCCTGTCCCTGGCACATCTGGGGTGTCATGGTCCCCGATAAGGTTTGGGGGGTCAGAAGCAGCGGTTGTGAGTCTCGGCCAGGGGCCTTTGGTTCCTTGTCTGTAAAATGGCCCGGAAGACAGCCCTGCTCCAAGCATCGTTACCATGGGGCGTGGGACTGGGGGCACAGAGGAGGCCCCTGGACTGTCTCATGTCCCCGTGTGCCCGCAGGGCGGCAAGGAGTACCTGATGCGGGCCCACTTCGGCCTCCCCAGCGTGGAGAAGGAAGAGGTGGAGGGCCGGCCCCCCATCGGGGTCAAGTTCGAGATCCCCTACTTCACCGTCTCTGGGATCCAGGTGGGGTGTGGGCAGGAAGCTGCCTCTCCTTCATGCTGGCAGGTCCCTCTCTTTCCTGCCTCTTGGCCCAGGCCACCTCCCATTCCCTGGCTGGAGTCACCTCTCCCCTGCCTGCCATGCCTCCCCCCACCCCGCTCTCTGCCTGGGTCCCCTCTCCTCTGCCTCTCCCTTTAGCCTGTCCCAACTACTCCCCCCTACACACACACACTCACACACACACACACACACAGCCTGTTCATTTCTCTTCCTCCCTCCCCCACAAGCTGTCCCTCCCCATCCTCTTGGCCACTGCCACCTCTTTTCCTCTTCTCTTCCAGGTCCGATACATGAAGATCATTGAGAAAAGTGGCTACCAGGCCCTGCCCTGGGTTCGCTACATCACCCAGAGTGGCGGTAAGGCAGCCTCACGCCCTGCGGGGGTGGGGGGGAGTGGGGTCAAAGAGATGGGGGGACCTTGACCATCATTTGGCTCAGAAGCACTCCCAAACCCAACAGGCCTGCCCCTCTTTGTCACCCAGCCACCTTGCTTGCCCACCTTCAAAACAGCAGCAGCTGCTGCCCTGGGGGGCCATGGAGAGTGGGCCAAGGGCTGGGCACACAGCACCCCCTCCGTGGCCAGGAGACAGGCATGGTTACCATTCCTGCCTTTAGCTCCATGCTTGGCCTGGTGACACATGGAGGTGTGGGGCAGTTTTGGCTCAGGATCGCTGGGGGAGGGAATGGATTTGGTGGCTGCCTCTCTGTCTCCCCCCCTCCCAAATTCTGAGATGGTCTCTGCCCATCATTTCCTGTTTCCTGCAGATTATCAACTTCGGACCACCTAGAAGGAGAAGAGATGATGGGGCTTGGATATGGGAGAGTGGGAGGGGGGCCTCCCTCTCTCCAGGCTGGAAATTGTAGAGGGAGGGAGAGCCCAGAGGGGGAGGGGCAGGACGGTGAGGGCAGGCCCCTGACTTGGCAGTTTTTTGATCCCAGTACCTGGCCCCCTTCCTTTACCCATGGGCTGGCAGGGATGTTCTCCCTGCCCCCCAATGCTTGGGGCGACCCCTGATTTTATATGAAGAAATAGGGAAGGGGCTCGAGACCCCCGCTAACGAGTGCCTTCTTTCAGTGACCTGCCTTAGGGGGTGTCGGGAGCCCCTCCATCAGCTGCTGAGCCCAGAGGCCCCGCTGGCCCATTCCTCTGAATTTTAGGATGTCATTAAAAAAGAGTCTACAAAACAAAAAAAACAAAAAAAAACAAAGGTGTCTAGCCACTGCCGGTGTGCTTCCTGGGCGGTGGGTGGGGTAGGGGTGGGGCAGGGACTGGACTGCCAAGGACGTCCCGGGGACATTGAGATGGAAGTGGGCAGCTGACATACACACCCGAGCTCCCCCACACGCCTGCTGCCGGGGACCAGTGCCGCAGTTTCCCCCCCCTCCGGAGTGTGTTCCCCTCCCCGCCCCCATGATCGCCACAGACCGCCTAAGTCAGATCACGCTCCTCTGCGCCGAATCCTCCCACGGTTCCCACCCGGGTAAAAGTAAAAGTCAAGTCCTCACCGCAGCCCACAAGCCCTGATCTGTCCTGCCGCCTCCTGGCTCTCCCCTTCGCCCACTTTCCCCCCTTCGCTGTTCCTGCACGTGCCAGGCTCGCTCCCGTCTGTCGTTCTCTCGGCCTGGGGATGCCTTTTCCGAGAAAGCCACATGGCTCCCTCCCTCCCCTCCAGGCCGCTAGAGAAACGTCACCTTCTCTGGGAAGCCCTCCGTGACCTCCCTATTTCAATGCCCTTCCTTTCCCAAGGAACCACCACTTATTTGTCCTGTTTTATCAGCTTCCCAGCGTTCACCACTCAGAGAAGACTGCGTTATTGCCCTTTCTCCCACGCGCAGGGCCCATTTGGGCGGCGGCAGTGCACGGCAGGAGCTCAATAAATGTTTGCACGCTCGCAGGCTGAAACGATTTGGCTCCAGTGTTGGAATACGCGCCCCGGAACAGCGCCGCACGGACTGCGGTGAATGAATGAAACCCAAGCTCTCAGTGCACGGGAAAGGCCAACGCACGCTGGTCGCGGGGCAACGGGGCGGAATTCTGGACAGGGCGGTCCCCGCCCTGCTTCCCTCCCTCCCCTGCCCGGGCCTCGCTCCCCCGGGTCGGTTAAACCCGCCCGCCTTCCCGCCCGCCGCGCGCGTTTGAAAACCAAAAACCCCGCCAGGGCCGGCGGCCCACCGGTCGCCGCGTCCGGGCCAATCAGGAGCCCTAGAGGCCGCCCCGGCGACGCGCGGCTATTGGTTGCGCGGGCCTCGTGGGCGGGGTAAGGCGAGGGTCACGGCCGGGCAGGCGGTGCCTGGCTACAATGTAACGAGTTGGTAGGACAACAAATGGGAGCGCTCGGGGGGCAGGGCCTGGGTCTGGCTCCGCCCCCCGCGGCGGGCGCGGCGGCGGCGGCGGCGGCGGCGGCGCAGAACAGACCCCGCCCGTCGTGGAGGAGGGAGGGTGAGCTGGGGGGAACCCGGCCCCCAAGGGGCGGGCGGCGGAGGGCTGGGCCCGGCTCGCGGCCCCTCGCCGGCGGCCGGCTGACGGGGCGGGGAGGGGCGGGGAGGGGCGGGCTGGGAGGGCGGAGGTCGCCCCGGGGCGCCCCCTAGGACGGCCGGGCCGGGCCGGGCCCCTCGAGCTGGGAGGGCTTTTCGGTCGGCGGCCTCGCCCGCACTGACGCGCCGCTGGGGGGACCGCGGGGGGCTCTCGCAGGCCGCCGGTGTCGACATGCTGCTGGAGGAGGTCCGCGCAGGCGACCGGCTGAGCGGGGCCGCGGCCCGGGGCGACGTGCAGGAGGTGCGCCGCCTTCTGCACCGCGAGCTGGTGCATCCCGACGCCCTGAACCGCTTCGGCAAGACGGCGCTGCAGGTGAGGCCGGCGGGCCCGCGGCGGGGGAGGGGCGCGGCTGCGAACCGGGACCCCGAGCCCTCCTCTCCGCTCCCCTGGGCCCAGAGGGGCCCAACTGGGGGCCGGTTCCCCTTCTCTGCCCCGACGATGTTCGCCGAGGTCGCCTTTCGCGAGAGGATGGTGGATGGGGTGAGGTTGGGGGTAGGAGGGGGTGTCCCTGGTTTCCTGGGGGCGAGGGGTTCAGTTTTCCCAGTCGGGAGGACCTGATACTTAGGATCCGGGTTTCATGAGGATGGTTCAGGTTTCTTGGGGTTCCCCGTGCAATGTGGGTGGGGCCGGGATCCTTGGAAAAAGGGTTTCGTGCTTCCTGGGGGTTCTCAGAGAGGTCTCCGGTTACTTGGGAAATCTCACTTTACTGGGGGGTTTGCAGGTTCCGTGGTAGATCATGCGGGGAAGGGGGCAGTGGGAAAACAGTTTCAGACTGCATGAGTGTCCCTAATTCCCTGGGGAGCATTTTATGGGGGGGGTGTCTCAGGTATCCTGGAGAGCACCTCATTATCTGGGAAGTATTCCCTGGAGTAGGGGTTTTCAGTCCCCCAGTGAGCATCCCGTTCCCTTTGAGGGAGCCACCAAGTACTTTGGGGGGCTGTCCCCGTTCTCTGGGGGCCCATATTCTGGGAGGGGTTTCATATTTCCTGGTAATTTCCCATTTTGGGGGAGATGGGAGCTCTGGTTCCTTGGGGGAGGGACTTGGGCTCCCTGAAAGTGTCCAGGGGGGTGGGGCTACCCCCTGGGGGAGGGTGTCTTGGATCCCCAGAAGTCCTTTTTTTTCCAGGGGTCTCAAACAAGTCCCAGGGGCCTCGTGCTCCTGGGGTTTCTCCGGGCCCCCCTGACCCTTTGCCCTCACACAGGTCATGATGTTCGGCAGCACCACTATTGCCCTGGAGCTGCTGAAGCAAGGAGCCAGTCCCAACGTCCAGGACGCCTCCGGCACCACGCCAGCCCACGACGCAGCCCGCACCGGATTCCTGGATACCCTGAAGGTCCTAGTGGACCACGGCGCCGATGTCAACGCGCCCGACGCCACCGGATCCCTCCCCATCCATCTGGCCGTGAGGGAGGGCCACGCAGCTGTGGTCCATTTCCTGGCAGCCGAGTCCGATCTCCGTCACCGGGACGCCGGGGGCCTCACGCCCATGGAGCTGGCGCGGCAGAGGGGGTCTCAGGAGATCACGGACATCCTGCAGGGCCACTCGGTGACCCCACTGTGACTCCCGGAGGCCGGCTCCAACCACAGGAGCCCAACGGGTTCCTAGGGAAAGAGGAGGGAAGAGAACTTCTCCCCTCACTCCTCTCCCCCAGTGCTGAACGGGGAGGGGCACCAGTTTGTGGCTTGTTGTTGATTTCTGGGGTGTGTGTTATTTGGGGGGGCATTTCTCGTTGGTTTTTCTCACCCCCTTTGGTGTGTTGGACAGAGAGGGGCTCCTATATACAACAGCTACCTAAACGGTTGTTTCCTCCGCGCCCCGGGCTGGCGGCGCTGTGGACCAGCCCCTGAGTGAGGCTGCGGCCAGGTCTGAGCCACCTGTGCCCAGAGAGAGCCCTGAAGTATGCGCCCTGCTTTGGCCATTGGAAGGGGGGAGTGTTCCAGATCAGTAGAAGGGTGGCAGGAGGTTCATTTATATTGTGTTGGGGGCCTGTTTTCCAGTCTCCTGTACAGTGTTTAAAAAAAAAAATTCTATTTATTAAGCTTTATGAAAGAAAATGTTGCGTGTGATAATTTAATGTTTTTATCCATTAAATTAAGACTTGAGCATGATCTCAAATTAAAACTTGAGCTTCTGATTTCCGAGTCTGGTGTGGGGAATCGCGCGTCCAGTGGGGGGGTAGGACCGGGGTGGGGGGCCGGGAGGCTTCGGGGAAGGAGTGACAGCGATAATTCCCAGGGCACCAGGGATGGGGCGGGAGCTGGGTGGGGCCGCGGTTTGCTCTGTCGGAACGGAAGGGAGGCAGGAAACCACGAGTGGAGAAAGGGCCCCCAG